>PVLA01007643.1:80093-101541 GCA_004027455.1 Hydrochoerus hydrochaeris | reverse complement strand
ACAAGCGCTCAAAAGAGAAGCGCCGGTCCGTCCGCGGCTGCGGGCTGAGGTGGTGGACGGGTGTGTGTTTCTACCGTCCGTCAGGCCGCGCACTTGGAGGACGGGTCAGGCCGCAAACCGTTAGAAATGTGCTGGCCGCTTTTGAAGAGGAATGTCTGGGGGAAGCTCAGTTTACAGGTGACAAGTCCAGGCTCCCATGACAGACTTACCGTATCTTTAAGATTCTTAGAAAAGGTTTCGGTGTTTTCAGTAAGTTTCCTGGAAGGGAAAAGGCCTTGTAGCCTTGGGTAAGTTTTATGTCTTGTAGAAATGGTTTCTCTTTGTTTCTTTTTTCTCTTGCTTTATAAATTGATTTATTTTCCTAATTATTTTCTTGTACATTTTTGTAGTACAAAATGATTACGTCCACCATAGAGAGGTGATACATGTACACATCTTAATTCTTATTTTACTGCATGTGCTGCTGAAGTGAGCTCACATCTTAATTCTTTTTACTTCTTCCTCTTTCTCCTTCTCCCTTTCTTCCCTCTCTTCCTTCCATTTCTTTTCTTTTCTCTTTGTCTCTTTTCTCCTCCCTTCCTTCCTTCATTTCTTATTTCTTTCTTTTTTTGTGCTTGTTTCCTGAGTCTCACTGTGTAGTGTGGACTGGCCCAAGCTGGCCTCAACTAGTGACTATCCTCTTGCTTTAGCCTCCTAAGTGGTAAGATCACAGGTGTGTGCCACCATGCCTGGCTCCTCACAGTTTTTCTTAAACATACAATTTAAAAACTGCAATTTTTTTTTTTTTTTTTTTTTTTTGTACCAGGGATCAAACTCACAACCTCACACTTGCCAGGTGAGTGCTTAAGCCACTGAGCTAAATCCCCAGCTCTTGGTCTCCTACTTTATTTGGCAACGTCATGGCGCCCCCTGCTGTTACAGTGCTCCTGGTTCCTGAAATTAAGAGCAGAGGCCCAAAAGGCACATTCTGCACCGTGTTTGGGAGGACGGGAACAAAGATGTCTCCCCCTTTAGTGGGAGATAGATCATGGGTTAAGACCTGACAATCTTTGTTCTGTGTCCGCATGAGGATCCCCATCCTGGTTCAACCTCCTGTTTTGTACAGAATCATGGTTATTTTACCTTTGTTTTTCAAGGCCACGTTGCAGCTGAGTGACGTCTTGTAGAAAATTTACTTGACCTTGTAAGCTACATCACTAAATGACATGACCACTTGTTATGTCTTAAAGAATAGCATTTCTTCCCTTGCCAATATAGCGCCAAAAGCCTCTTTCAAGTACAACTGTATAGATAGATAGATTAGATAGATAGATAGATAGATAGATAGATAGATAGATAGATAGGTAGATAGATAGATAGATAGATAGATAGATAGATTAAAAACTGGTGGTCAACTTAACGCCAGAGGAATTAAATTACCATGGTGCTGAGCGTAGATGTTTCACATGAGGAAAGTTGCCAGCATAAATAGAGACATGGAGAAGAAGAAGGAGAAGGGAGGCATTGAGGCATTTTGGGTTCTCCTACGTGTTGCTGTTTGAGCCGTTGGTTCTCCTGGAGGAGCTCGTCATGACTGGCTTCCCCAGTGTGAGTTCAACTGTTGTCACTGGAGGAGCTTGGGGCCTTGTTGGTGAGAGTGGCTGTGGTTCACTTTGGTGGGGCTCTGGTCCTTACATCGAGCATCGCTTCCTAGCTCCAGAGGGGAAGATGTGTGCCATTTAATCTCCAGGACAAACTTGTCACACTGGCTTCCTGGCATGCACTCGACTATTCCTATCATTGGAGGAGCTCAGGGCCTCCGTGTCACCGAGGACGGCTGTGGTCCTTTCCAGGACAGCCCTGGTCTTTGTTGTGAGTGTGACTTCTCAGCTCCAGCATAGAACCCTCAACCTACCAGCACAACTCCACCCTGCTGGCATAGACTTTGTAGCTTCCACCACTGACCTTTGGGCCTTTCCAGCACAGATCCATAAAAGAGAGAGAATGGAGTGAGTCCTTCTTGTGGGCTCTAGACCTCCAGTTGGACTTGTGGGAGGCATTGTGCATGGCACCTTAACTGTTTCCTGCCCAGCACAGCAGCCGCAGTACAAGCAACCAGATAGCAGCGACCCAAGAGGAGCCAGAGCCAGAGCCTGCACCGTACAGCCGGGGCAATGGTGGCTTCCAGCTCTCCAAGGCCAAGAGCACAGGCAGCCGCATGGCTTCCCTGATGGACGCCCGACCGGCTGTAGCACCTCTTTTCTGGGCTTCCGCCCCAGGTCCCTCACTCGTCCTATCCAAGATAAGGAGGCTCTCCTATGATTTCACCAGACTCACTGGGGTGCTTTAAAAGTAGCTGCTTGGAAGCCAACTAATCTATCTAAACAGAGGTAAGTTAGGGACCTGACAAGGCTCCATCTGCGTTCTTGGAGAGCCTCCTATACACCTGTTGATCCGGAGGCACCTAAGAATAGACATGCCCTAAATATCACGTTTGTCTCCCAGTCAGCCCCAGATATTAGAAAAAAGCTTCAAAGGCTAGAAAGATTCAAAGGTAAGGCACTCTCAGAGTTAATGGAGACAGCCCAAAAGGTCTTCAGCAATTGAGAAGAACCACGGGACTTAAAACCTGGACTGAGTTAGAGGAACAAGCTTTCAATGATTTAAAACAGGCTCTTGTGAATGCTCCAGCCCTCTCTCTCCCTGACTTAGCCAAACCTTCCCAATTACATGTGGCCGAGAGTCATGGGATAGCAAAAGGGGTCTTAACCCTGGAAGAAGCCTGTTGCCTATCTCTCCTGGCGATTAGACCCCACGGCTGCAGTGTGGCCAAATACCTATGGACAACTGCAGCCACCGCAGTACTCACCAGGAAAGCCACCAAGTTGACCTTTGGCCAGAGACTCCAGAGAGTGGCCTCACATGCTGCAGAGACACTATTGTGGTCACCTCCTGATAGATGGCTTTCCAACACTCACATGGTCCTGTACCAAGCCCTATTACTGGACACTGACTGCACCAAGTTCCTGTCTACCTCTGCCCTCAATCCAGTGACTCTCCTGCCTGATGCTGACCCTGCAATGCCGATACATAATTGTATGGACATTATTGACTCGGTCTAAGCCTGTGAGCTGACCCGACTGATGTCCTACTTGCCCAGCCTGAAGCCATCCTTTCCACAGATGGCAGAAGTTACCTCTGCCAAGGTACTTGAGTGGCAGGAGCTGCAGTGACCACTGAAACTGAGGTAATGTGGGCCCAAGCTTTAGGGTCAGGAACTTCAGCCCAGCAGGCAGAACTGATAGCCCTTACTTAAGCCCTACGACAGATAGTACGCTTTTGCTACCATCCATGTGCATGGGACCATTTATTAGGAAAGAGGACTATTAACCTCAACAGGAACAAAGATTAAGAATGCCCTCCCTGAGGTGGCACTAAAACCAGTGGGGTTCATAATGCTCCTCCCAGCTCTCCCGCCAACCGGAATACTCAAGCCGTATTACTCAGATTCAGACTTGAGACTAGCTAAGAGCTTGGAGGCCCAACTCTTTCCAGAAAGCTGACAGATTGTTGGGCCCCCAGCTCATCCAGGAGACCCATCGGGCCACTCACTTGGGGGAAGCAAATTGGCCAACTAGAGGCTAAAGAGATCAGCCCAAAATGCCCATAATGTCTTCAAGTGAACCCTAAGGTGGCCACCACTGATGTTCGAAAGAGACAATGAGGACTTAGCCCTGGAGACTGCTCAGAGATAGTCTTTGCCAAAATGGGCCCAGGAAGAGGGGGACATGAATATCTCTTAGTTCTTGTAAACACATTCACCGGGTGAACTAAAGGATGCCCCACCTGGACTGAATCAGCTCTCATCATAGCTAAGAAGCTCCTCTATGAGCTAGTGCCTCGATTCGGGTTGCCCACCTCCCTGGGTCCAACAATGGCCCAGCTTTCATAGCTCAGATCACTCAAGATTTAGCTGCAGCTTTAGAAATCAATTGGAAATTACCTTGTGTCCACTGGCCTCAAAGTTCAGGCCAAGTAGAAAATAAACAGAACCATAATGGAAACTATTTAAAAACTGGCTCTTGAGACTGGCAAAAACTGGGTAAGTCTCCTTCCTTTTGCCCCTCTGCATGTGCGATGTACCCCCCACCTCCAGGGCATTACTCCTTTTGAGGCCATATACAGCCGACCCCTTTGGTTCCCCGTGTCCAAGATGACAAGTTGGCTGCTGTCACTAATGGGAAACTTGTTGAGTCCTTACAGGCTCCAGCCCTTCCTGAACTCGACCCACTGCTTGTTCGGTGCCACCAGACCATTCCTGAAAGACCTGATGACCCCCTGGCAGCTCAACCTGGTGATTAAATTTATATCAGAAGGAGACAGCTCTCATCCCTGGGCGCCCGCTGGGAAGGACCCTATACAGTCACCTTGAGTGCTCCCACGGCCATCAGGGTTGCCAGAAAGAGCCATTAGATTCGTCACTCCCACTCCAAGGCCGCACTACCAGAGACGCCAGCTAAGTGGACTAAAAGTAAAACTCCAAAGAGGCGGGCCCTGAGTCTGTTTATATGTGTAGCTAATATCAAATCCAGGTGGCAGACACCTCAAACCTTGATTCTGGTTCTTCATACTGGTGGGGACAGGGACCTCAGTCCCTTACTCTGGGAAACATTCAGGGCTCTGGACTTTGTATTCAGTCTGTAAATTTCCCCTTGTAGCGCTCCCCATTTCAAATCAATTGTAATTCAACTGTGTATGTGCCAAATGTCTCTTACTCCATCAGCCAGCACTTAGTCTCCCCGCCGGGAACGTGGTCTGCCTGTACACACGGCCTCACCCCTGCGCTCGTCTGGCTGTCTTCACTGGACCTAGCCCTGAGCTCTGCATCTTAACTCACGTTCTTCCCCAAGTGTACTGGTGTTCTGGAGAAGGAGGTGGGGAACATATGGGCTTACCCCACCTCACAAGAAAGAAGAGCCCCAGGCCTAGTTCCTGTCCTTTTGGGATTAGAAGTAGCTGGTTTCACAGCACTAGGAACCACAGCCCTCATAGTTGGAGAACAAAATTACCAGATAATAAGCAAAGAAATAGACTTTGAGCTGGGCACACTTGAACAAAATGTTCATCAGCTGGAGGAGTCTCTAAACTCCCCGGCTGAGATGGTCCTGCAGAACCGGCGAGGACTAGACCTCCTTTTCTTAAAACAGGGAGGTCCACACCTAGCCCTTGGTGAATCTTGTTGTTTTTAGTTGTTAAAAACAGTCCTAATCAGCTCAGAAAGCACCTAGCTGATAAAAAAAAGAGAGACATCAACAGAACTGACATAAAAATTTGTTCTCCACCACCCCATGGCTGATCCCAGGACCCCTGGTTTCCCTCCCACTGGCCGTTACTATTGGCCCCTGCATGGTAAACTGTTTAATGTGTTCCATCCAAAGCTGAGTCCAGTCTATTAAATTAATGGTTATATGTTCCTAATACGAGGAACTGTGAAATGTAGATGAGGAAGGTGAACCAGGATAAAGGATAACCCGGAATCAAGGGTTTGATTCATGCACTAAAACCAGTGGGGAATGCTGTGGCTTGGCATAACTGATGCCATCTTGAGCCTTGCATTTAACTAGTGCCCTGTATTCAGGACAATGGAAAATGACTCAGGGTATAAGTCCCATGAGAAAAGCAGAATGAGCTATACCCACAGGAGAAAAATTAATCTGCTCAACAAAGAAGCAGGATACAGGTGTTAACTGAAAATTAATGTAAGATTCGAGCTAAATTGTTTCCAACAGGATGTCTTTTTTGATCCACTCTTTTAAAAACTCTAACTTTCCAGCTCGGGTGCCACTTGTTTGGACTCTGAACAAACAAGTTTGGGGTCTGTATATGAGTGGTCCTGAGCTCAGTTAATTAAATTCCAAATTTATCAATTTGGCTTCCTGGACTGCTAGATTGTTGTTCACAAACCTACCTCAAATCTGAAAAAAATCTGATATATCTAAGTAGTACTGAGTCTTCTATACACATGGTATACGTATCTACCTAGGCTTTCTTTAATGTCTCACAATAACGTTGTATATTTTTCTCCAGAAGTTCTTACATGTCTTTTACTAGTTTTCTTCTGATGAGCTTAGTATTTTTATGATATTGTAAACTATACCATTTTAAAATCTCATGTGCTATTTGTTGCTGGTGTTGGGACTTAGGAAACACAACCCTGAAATATTTATGGGTATATTGACTGTTAGTAGTTTATTTTTGAGAAACTACAGAAAAAGGAGCAGTTCTGAAAAAACTGCCATTTTGTAAAAGAAATTTATGTCCACACTGTGTCTTGTTGTTTTTCCTTGTGGTGCTAGGGACGGAAAGCAAGGCCTTGCGCGTGGCAGGCAAGCGCTCTGCCGCTGGCCTACAGCTCCAGCCCTAGGACTTTATAGCTAGACAGGAAGTTTTTTTTGTTAACAAAGGCATCTGTATAAGGGAGAGTGCGGCACCGGCACCGCAGCTTTGGTGAGCTGGGCGGCTGGTCTGCATACCAGTGCATTCTTCACTGTCCATTTCTTCCCGTACCTCCCTGTAACTCGCCTTCGCTTCCCCTCAACCCCCAAAGCCTCAGGCTGTTTATTCTCCTGTAGTTCTGGAGGCCGTATAAGCTTCACTTATTAGGCCCTTCTTCAAGTCTCGTATTTTTGTAGCATTTCCATGCATACTCGTACAATTAAATGTGGGTTTTCCTCTGTAGTTTGTCCTATGTTATTTTCACTTGTAACTCAGCCAAAGAACACGTAAGGGTAAAAGGAAGCTGGTTCCTTTTCCGTATGCTGAGACATAAAAATGAAATAGAGGTTTTTACTGATCTTATATCCAGGAATTATAAATCTAAATACTTAAATTTGCATGTCCCCTTACATTTTCAAAATATGTAATTATTAAGTCAAACTAAATTAGCCCTGAAGTGGCCTCTATACCTATGTGCTTGCTTGGTGAGCCGAAACCTAGCATATGGTGAAACCATGTTTAACAAGTAACTGGGCTCAGCCAGACACAGATGGCCAAATGTTTAAATTGTGTTCAAACATGGCAAACACAGAGCAGCAAACATCATTTCCTCTGAGCCTCACTTCTGTCTTCTGTACATAAATATTTTCAGACCCTGTGCAGAGTGGAGATCTTTGAACCTGTCCTCATTGAAGGGGTTGCCTGATTGTAAAATTGCAAATAAAAGCCAACTGCCACCTACAAAACTAGAGTCACTATAATTGTATTGTTTGACACAACTATATCAGCAAATACAGTTTTGTTTCTACTTTTCCAATTTCATATTTCTTATTTATCGGAGAAGGATATAATCATGATTTTCTCCCAAAAGGATCACCAATTTTCTCAGTAGTATTGAGAAACTACAGAAAAAGGAGCAGCTCTAAGAAACTGCCATTGAATAATTGAATAATTCATTATTTCCTCACAGTTAGAAATGCCAGCATTATGAGATTTACTAAATTTTCATTACATGTGGTTTACTTCTGGACACTTTTCTATTTCACTGACATAGTGTCTTGGCTCTATTAATAGAGTATGATAACAGTAAGGATTAATTGGTTATCAAAATGCTGTCTGAGGATCGTGAAATCAGATTAAAGAAAAGTAGGTAGCCTTATGGACTATTTCATGAATGCGTGGAAGTTTATGAAATAACTCATGCCACGAGGACCGCAAAGCGGCCATCAAACGCAAGGTTTGGGGACTAGCACTTGTATGGCTCAAAGCAAGGCGCCATGGTGTGCTGAGCGCTTTGAACTGAAGAGCCCTGGAGGCCTCGGAAGCCAGGCTTCTCTGAATTTCTCCTGCCCTTGTACCTCCTGCCCCTATTTTTCTCCCGAAGCACGTCACAGAAACTATGCTTCCTCTTCCCTGAGGTGGGTAAACTAGAGCACCTCCCTCCCGATGCAAGCCACAAAATGTAGATTTTCCTATTGGGTCTTTGGGGTTCCTGAGGGTTCCTGTGTCATGTACAACTTGATGGCATGAATTTGTTAGCTTTTCTCACTAACCTGTCTTTTGTTATAAGAGGAGTGTGAGGAAAGGTATCACATTTTCCACCCTTATACAGGTTAGAAACACAAGACGTAGTGGATGGAGTCTGCAGAAGTGAAACATACTTATCAGAATTTTGAATGAATTAAACAAGAATAACTGAGTACAGTAAAATTTAAGAAGATGAGGTTCCTTTTTTCTTGGCTTTGCCAATTATGAAGCAGACAGAAATTAAAGGATATTGAAATCTCCATTTTTTTTTGGCTGGGGGGGGGTCAAACTCACAACCATGAGCTTGCAAAACAGGCATTTATGCCACTGAGCTAAATCCCCAACCCCAAATCTCCATATTAAATCTCACCTAGTTTCATTGCTCTCTTCTTTCTTTGAACAAAAGGATTTTTGAGGTCCATCTACTCAGAAGAGATATCAAAACAAGAGCTATGAAATTTACTCTGTCACATAGTTATTTATGCAGCTCCTACCACACTCATTAGCAGATCTCCAAATTTAGCTCAGTTGACTTTGGAGTTCTGGGAAAATGTATGTACTAACTCCTTCCCTCCCCACTGTAACACAGACTTGAGGCCCAGGGAATCTTCTTCCTTAAAACAAAACAAAACAAAACAAAACAAAACAAAAACAAACAACCAAAAGGCAAAACAATAGGTCCAATTTTAGTGATGGGGACAAAAAATTGCCATCTTTACATTTGAAAATGAGTTTTTGGGCCTAAGTTCACTAACAACTGCTTTTGAGAAAAATTAGGGAGAGGCATATTGATGACACTTGTAACCCCAACATTTCGAAGGCTGCAACAGGAGGATCACTGCGAGTTTGAGCCCAGGCTTGGCTGCTTTGTGAGTTCAAGGCCTGCCTCGACTACTGCACAGTGGGGCCCTATCTCAATCAAAACTAAACAAAAATTGGGCTTGATTGAATTAACAATTTTCAAACAGAAGCTTGATTTGCAAAGTAAACAGTTTTCTTTACCCAAATGCATGCACACAAAAAACACACATAGACTCTTTCACTCAAGGAATACATAATTCGATGCTGCAGGACAGAGAATGTGAGGAGAGATGAGAAGAAAAATGTGTGACTTGTCAAGCTTTAATGGCACTCACAGGTTTCCTCATATTTTTAGTGATGTCATAGACACATTGTGTGATGCTGGTAAACATTTTAGGTGTTAAATAGTAAGCATGTGTCTTAGTTATTTTTCTCACTGCTGGGATAAAATATGCAACAAAAATTAAAGTAGCGAAGGTTTACTTAGCTCATAGTTTGTAGAGGTTTCAGTCTATTATTGGGTGGCTCTAAGGCAGGATGGTGAGGCAGAGGGGCAACTGTTCAAGGCAGCAGAAAATACCAAAAGCAAAAAGAGAGGAGGGAAGAGCAAGCCTCTTTCCATTCTTCATATTGTATGCAGGCTACAAGCCTGGGGTGGGTGAAGCACTCACGCCTGCAATCCCAGCACTAGACCATGAGCCAGTCACAAGCTCTAGGTTCAGCCACCTCTGAAAAGCACCCCCTACCCATGACTGCATGAAGCTTCAGGGGACATCCAGACACAAATAATAACAACATGAAATTAGCTCTACTTGGTAAAATGTTTAAGATCAATGGTCTTCAGCCAAAAGTCTAGGAAGAAAATACCCATGATATCACTTTTGCAGAATTAGAGGAAGTATGGAGGTGGCAGAGTTTCTACTTTGTTTAGAAATACCCACCTCTGAGAAGGACAATTTTATTCCTGTTGATGTCATCTTTACTGCAGAAAATCTTTCTTGGGATTCTGGGGCATTCAAATGAGGAGTCAGAGTATCAGACCCAAGGCAGAAGGCTCACACCAGTAACTCTGAAACCCTGAGCACCTGCTCTTGTAAAGTTTCCTGATGATGGACCCTCTGCACATAAAAGTTGGAGCCTTATTTGGAGGCAGAGAAATTTGTGGGAAAAACAGCAACTCTAGTCCTTTAGAATTCAAATGCACACATTTAAAAAAAACAAGTTTGAAATAGGCATATGTATTTAAGGAAGTGGAAAGAGTTGTTACGATGCAGACATATGGATTTGTGAGCTCCCTTCTGTGTTAGGTTTTGTGGGAAGCAGTTGGCAGTGAGCCCGCCCTCACGGCATGGGCATGTGTTAGTCAGCAGATTGGCAGACACAAATACTCTCTAGAGATGCACACTTGTAGGTTGACTGCTCTGCTTAGGTGAGATGGAAGAATCACTTTGAGATGTGAAAATAAATTTTTATATATATATATATATATATATATATATATATATATATATATTTCTTTATTTTTTGGAAGTACTAGGAATTGAACACAAGGCCTCAGCACTGAGCTATAATCCCAGCCCTCTTTTTTTCTTTCAGACTTAAGTGAGGCAGAATGCAAAAGGGCTGTCTGCTTGCTGGAGATCTGAAGGGTCCAGTCAAGCTTGAAGGCCTGGATCTCACTGTAGCGCCCCATGCAAGTCCACGTCAGGAGGTCAAACGATCGTCAGGGGGTTGAAGTGTGTATACCGGAAGCCAGGAGACAACATCCAAGGTGAAGGTGGAGATGGGCTCCTTCAAAGAAAGTAAGGGGGAGCTTGCTTTCTTCATTTCCATTTTTATTCTATCCAGGCTACAAGCTTACTGATTGGTGCCGCCCACATCCAGGGAGGGGTTTCCATTATCCATACTTAGAACTATGATAAACCAATTTATCCTCAATCCATATTCACACACCCTGGATCCAGCCACCTATGAGAAGACCCACCTATGAGTACATGAGGCTTTAGGGGATATCGAGATGCAAGCCATAACAAGTGAGAGTGAGATCATTTAAATTCAGGGCTAATAAACCCTTTCCTGCCGGCTCTTAGACAGCCACTAAATGATCAACATACCTCTATACACAAAATTAAGCCAAGATTTACAATAACGAAGGGTACAAAATGAAGGTCGAACTTTGTTCTGCTTTTAGTTACCTATTAGGTATCTGTAGGCCCAAATAAAGAGGCATAATTTACAGCAAAATTGGCTTTTAAAGGCTCAACTGTCCCAGAAGAAAACACAATCATACTTTGAATGAATAGCAGGCAAGGGCCCAGGGTTCTGCCTGTTCCCCATTTCTGTGGTGGCCTCTGTGTCACGACTGTATCATCATGGGTTGGTCTGTAAGGCTTCGCTTTTCCTGAAACCTGAGATGAATACAGGTCTGGGAAAGTAAGAAGAAATTTCTAGACATTGTTCTAGAGCTAGTCTGAAACTGGGTGTTGTCAAAGCTGGCAGTTTGGTGACCCTGCAAGCCCTGGAAATCAGCTATTTTTACATTGGTATCTTCAGTCTTGAAGGGGGAGGTAAGATAGATTAGGTAAATTTAGCACTAATAAACCTTGCAATACAGACACATCAGGATCATTACTGGAAGCTAGTATTACCCTGGTCCCACAACAAGGGAAGGACCCAAGTAAAAAAGAAAACTACAGGCCAATCTCCCTAATGAGCACAGATGCAAAAATCTTCAATAAGATACTGACAAACAGAATGCAGCAAATCATCAAGAAGGTTATACGCCATGATGAAGTAGGGTTCCTCTCAGGGATGCAGGAATGATTCATATGTAAATCAATAAATGTAATATATCACATTAATAACGCCAAGGGAAAATATGATCATCACAATAGATACAGAAAAAGCATTAGACAAAGTCCAACATCCATTTATAAGATCTTGCAGAAAATTGGAAGTGATGGTCTTTATCTCAATCTGATAAACCCATCTATGACAAACCAACAGCTAACATCTTACTAAATGGACAAAAATTGACTTTCACTCTAAGTCAGGAGCAAGACAAGGATGTCCACTATCACCTCTTCTACTCAATATAGTTCTGGAAACATCGGCCAGAGCAATTAGACAGGAGAAATAAATAAAAGGAACAAAGATAGAAAAGGAAGAAGTTAAATTATCTTCATTTGCAGATGACATGATACTCTACATGGAAGATCTCAAAAGTTCCAAGAAAAGACTTCTAGATTGGATAACCATATTCAGAAGAGTGCCTGGATATAAAGTTAACACTCTCAAATCCACAGCATTCCTGTACACAGACTCACTGAGAGAGAAATTAAGGGAAAATACTGTTCACAATAGTATTTAAAAATGAAGTTCTTAGGAATCAATCTAACAAAGGAATAAAAGATCTTTACATTTAAAACAATGGTACTCTGAAAAAGGAAATAAAAAAGAATATCAGAAAATGGAAAGATATCCTTTGCTCTTGGGTAGGAAAACGATCATACCGAAAGCAGCGCACATTGTGGTTTGCAGTACAGTGAGGAAATACACTGGTTGGGAATTGTGACTGTGAAGAGTGTTTATCTTTGCATAGTGAGGTGACAGCTGACTTGTTCTAAAAATTTTGTGATGTTTTGTAAACTTCTTAACAGTTTTGTATTGAATACATTACTTCTGTAATCAGAGAAAGTAATAGTTATTGAAAAGATTGATTCCCAAGATTAAATGTTCTGAGTTCTTTTTTAGCCATTTACATTCCCTCTTTTTTTTTTCTTTTCTTTTTTTTTCTATACCGGAGATTGAACTCATGACTTTGCACTTGCCAGGCAGGCACTTAAGCCACTGAGCCCAGCTCCTTCTTCTTGCTACAGTGTAGATAAAACAGTCACCTAGAATTTCTCTGTGAGCTTTATCCTCAGTCTATTTATTCTTGAGACAAAAATAAGTAAATAGTAAATAAGTCACTAAGTTGTCCAATCTGTGCTGGAAACAGTGACCCTCATGCCTCAGCCTCCTGGAGTTCCGGGGTTTGGAGGTGTGGGTCACCGCACTAAACTCTGGCTAATTTGGTTTCATTTTGTTTTTTTGAGACAAGATCTTACTGTACGGTTCAAACTGGCCTTGAACTCACTACGGAGCCCAGGCTGGCCTGGGACTAGCGGTGATTTGCGGGCCTAAACCTCCCACGTGCTGGGATTACAGGCATGCACCACGACATCCAGCCTACTCTGCCCAGTGAGGTAGATTCACTTCTTTATTCCCATGGATGCTTCAAGAAAAATGCTTCGCCATTTAGATAACGGCTTTTCTCTTAGCTGTCTTTCAGACGCCTTATTAGTAACACACTTTCCAGGAGCCTCTACTTTTACTACAATATTCTTCTAAGACTCATCACCACTAACCCCTCCCTTGATTTCCTGACATTCCTTCTTAAGAAAACAAAGCTTGGTGTTGGGAAGAAAGCATGAACTATATAAAAACAGACACAGGTACTGTGGAAAGCCTGGTGCTTTAAACTGAACCTCAACACGGTGTTTGTCCACTCTGCGCCACCAGGGGGCAGTGCAGGGAACCTGTACAGCGCTTGCTACACACAGACCCTCGCGAAGTCCTGTAGCTCGCAAAAGGTGAAGCAATCTATTAATAGCCACTGCAAACAAATGCAAAAGCAAAGACCCAACCCAGAATGCTTCGCCCCACAAATTTCTAAGAGGAATAGGGCTATAGACGCAAAATAACCTTGTGTGATGGAGATAACATTATAGCTGCAAGAAAGTAAGTGTGACTAACATTTTTAGACTTCAAGGCTAAGCTTGTTGCCAGCTGTAATACATTTTTACTCTTTGGTGTCTATGAAAAATATGAACTTTCTTTTCTACAGAGAATAACCTCTATTTAAGTCTACCGTGTTTATTCTCAGATTTAAGTAAGAGGTCATCGGGAGAAAGACCTATGCATACTCATCCACGTCTCCCCCGCACTTGGATCTTGTAAGACTCCTGAGAGCCTCTCTTCAACCCACTGCTGAAATTTAGAAGTTACTGTGACAGAGAACTTTGTTAGTGAGAAAGCAAGATAATTCAATGAAAATGCGGCATATTTCTATTAGATTCTATTGGAATCACTGACAATAAGTGCCTTTAGGCTGTAGTTTTTTTGCTCTCTGTACATTGAATGCTCATGAATTCGCAACACTTTCAGTTTCTCTGAAGTAAAATTCTGATTAAACGCCAGGATTGCCTAGGTTAGCATTCCCTAAAATCTGAAAGAAAATTACATAAAAGTATAAAAAGCTGTAAAGAGGCACCAACTGTGTCTAAGACAGATTCACTCCGGGTCGAGGTCTCCAGAATGTCTGGTGTCCCTCGGATGTCAAGGTCCACAAACATTGTTGAACACAGAGATAAGTTTCTCCTGCAACAAGATGGGAGCTGTGCTGTGAAATAGGCCAAAGGGCATGAACTATTTGAGAAAAGAAAAGAAGACAAGAAAATTTTAAAAAAGAAGTAGGAAGGAAAAACAGAAAGCACACAGATGAAGACTCCATGAGAACACGAAACTCCAGCGTGGAGGACGCAGTCTTCCTCCCCTAATCCTGGCACAGGGCAGTGCCTGCAGGCAGATGGTGGCCACATATCGTGAGTCACGGGACTAGCGGTTCCCTGTGATTGGAGTGTATCCACGTGTCCCTAGTACCTAACGCTCTGCCTGGCACTGAGTCCTAGATGGCTTCTTTCTCAAAGTTCAACCTCACCGACAGCATGGCATCACTTGGCCTAGCTCAAACATATTACTTGGGAGCTACAGGTGGGGCATCACTGACCTTTCACATTGCTTTGAAGACTACACATCAGCACCTCAGTTAGACCCACCTGCATTGCTTAAAGCCAATTGAAGGAACAAAGACAAATGTTAGCCAACTCTGTACATATCAGTACATGGAGATAGGGCCGGGCATAGCCAAAGCAGAGACACTCACCCTTCTTTCCGGGAGCACTGTCTGGTAGTCCTCTATACTGGTGGGAGCAATGTTTGGTTAATTAGTGCAGGGATATGGAATTCAACAAATTTGCCAAAAGTCATTGTGCTACTCCATTTTCCATTATTGGAACAAAACACCTGACATGGAGAGATTTATTCTGGCTCATAGTTTCATGGCAGTCAGTCCATGCTTGGTCAGGTCCAAGGCAGGAGCATCATGAAAGAAGTATCCAGTAAGGGGAAGGTGCCCAGCCCATGGCATCCAAGAAGAGGAGGCAGGGGAAGGACATCAGCAAGGAAGCGACCAGTGGCCAGGAAGAATCTGCAGAATCACACTGTGTATGACCCACTTCCTCCAGCCAGGCCCCAGCTCCTAATGTCCTGTCAGTTATGAACCCTGTAGTTTACCCATTGGTGAAGTTAGAGCCCCCACAACCCAGTCACCCCTCTAGGAGCACCCTAATCAAGTCAACTGTCAAGATTAACCAAAATAGTTGCTTAATGTGTAAGTCAGAATAGTCTACCAGTTATAAATTACACTACATTCTGCTCTATCTCAGTAATCAGCTAGTTAACTTTTTATCTTTTGAACTCCAGTTGTCTTCTGAGACAGACACCAGAATCAGAACCCTAGAAATTCAGTCCCCTCACGCACGCTCCACTGCACAGGCCTTAGTCCTGTTTCCTCTAGCTGCAGTTCACAAAGACATCATCATATCCCCCACATAACTCAGAGTCAGACAGTGTTTAACACTCCCGGAGGTACCCGCTATCTCCTAGGTTGGCTCATTTAGACTTCTGACATCAGCCTGAATCAGCTGGACACATTGACGTGGACTCCCGACTAACTTCTTCTGGGCCAAGTTCTTTAGTGAGTTCAATCAGTGCTGTCAATACCAGGCTTCTGTAAAAGAAGTGGCCCAGGCAGACTTCTTCGAAGATGTCAGAGAAGCAGCAGAGAGAGTCTCTCTGAGATTTGCTCTTCAGACACTGGAATACAGCAATGCAAGGAAGAGAAGGAGGGAAGTGGGTCTCCTGAATGTAGGAAGGTGTGAAGTGAGAAGTGAAGCCCACGGGGAGAGCAAAGAGAGAAACTTCAACAAAAAAGAAGGAGGTGGCGGGCAGTGCCTTCCCCCTGAGCCGGGATTCACCGCAAAGAAGGAGAGGTTCAACTTGCAGACACACAGACTGCTGGCAACCCCAGAGGCCTTCACAGAGACAGCACTGCGGTGCAGTGGAGCAAGCCGAACTGAACTGAGCTGACTGATGGGTGGATTTGGCCTTCCTGTGTGAGAAGGTGATTGACCTGTAGCTATCCTAGAGTGGGGCCAGCTGAGCTTAGAATATAGAGCAGCTGGTGGCTCCAGCCAGTGGCTTATGCCTGCAGAAGATGCACTAACGGATGCAGACTAACTGGGCCTGGTCCCAATGTCATGGCCAGAAACCAGCCTAAACTTGAAGGGAAAAGGCAGTACATACCGGTTTGCTGAGCTTATCCACTACCCTGCTCTAAAGGTACTGTTGGCTTGCTGGGATGAGTCAAAATAGATCTGAGCTCTGCTCTGTCTCTGTACATTGCCTGCCAGTAACAACAGAGACAAACCTTGAAGTGGACTTCCCCCCTCCATCTCCTCTCTCTTTTTTCTTTCTTTTGATGTTTTTTTTCTTTATTACTTGATCTTATTTCTCTCTCTCTCTCTCTCTCTCTCTCTTTTACTGGCTATCGAACTCTTGACCTTGCACTTGCCAAGCAGGCGCTTGTGCCGCTGAGCTAAATCCCCAGCCCACTGATCTTATTTTTCCATGAGTGTGGAAGTGGTTTCTAGTTTTCGTGATTGCTCTGTTCTATTCTTCCTTTCTTTTTTTCCTGTCTTCTGCACTGGTTCCCAAGTTGGCATGATCCCCTTTTGTCCCCCAGTCTTACTTCTAACCTCTTTTTCTTCTTCTATTTCTCTATCTTTTCTCCTAACCTCTTTTAAGTTTCCTTCACTGAGGGTAAAATTGGCATACTGAGGGATTATTTACTGCATACAATTTTCTGGTTCATTTTAGATTTTGTTTTATAACCACAAATCTAGATCATATGGTCAAAGGTGGAAAACTACTGATTGCCTCAGTTTGTCATTTTCTAGATCATGTTTGAGGCTTTTTTTTACCATTGATTATACCACTTTAGCCAAAGTGATGCAATTATTCTAACCAGCTGTGCTTCCTGGTATACCAAGACTAAGGTTGCCTAAGAGTCATAGAAAACCCTGCAGGCCAGTGCCAAAACCAGGGACTAGGTAGTGTAGGCAGCAACTACTCATCCCCCAGGATTTTGCAACAGACTCAAAACCCAAAAGCCAGCTGCACTTGAAAGGCCACTCCGAGAAGCAGTCATTTCCTAAAGGTACAAAACATAGCAATAAAGTTACTCACTATAGGCAATTTATAAGCCTCAACCCAGGAATTAAATTTTAAAAAATAGAAAATGAAAAACACTTAAACAAGACACAACTCCAGACATCTGGTCCACCAAAGGCAAACCTAGAGGCAGTGATGTGGGACAACCTGAAAGCCACCCACCTGGCCACTCTGAAATGGTAAAGACAAAGCAAATGAATGAAGCCCAGAAAAAAAACTGCATCGGAAATAATTTCTAAGATAACTACAGAGATGGTGACCACAATGAAAAATCCTCTTAGTGACTCTAGAACAGATACAGATTTTTTTAAAAAACTAGAGAAGCTTAGGAAAATTATGGAAACCATGAATCCTCAACATAGGAAAAAAAACGGAATCCAAAAATTAGATTCAAGCAGATATTCAGGAGTCTAAAAATTACATTGAAAGTATCCACAGCAGAATAAACCAATGTGATTCACCCTTCCTGCAAGCTGGTACAAGCTGTGCATTGGTCTGGGAGAAGAAACAGGCTAAATTCACCTTTCCTATGAGTTGGTGGAAGCCATGCTATGCCTGGGAGGAGAAACGAGAACAAGAAGCCAATTTGCCCTTCTCGTGAGCCAACTGACACATGAGCTGAGACAACTTTCCCACCCCCAGTAAGCAACTGTCTGATTGGGAGGGCAGGCTGAGTTGATAGCATCTGAGATTACAAAACAACTTAATGCTTGTATTGTTTGATAGACTTTGCAGGCCTAAGGCTGGTAGTCTGAGCATCTATTGAGAGGATAACAGTATGCAATATAGCAGATGTGGGGGATTCCCTTCTGTCTTACTTTTGAAATACAATATTATTCTCAATGTTTTGTTTTGTTCCATTTTATTGTGTTGTTTTATTTCATGTTCTGTTTTGATTGGTTTCATTTTGTTCTGTTTTGTTTGACTTTATTATGTCTGATGGTATGGGCAGGAATTTTGAAGATAACAAGATATATTATGGTAGCCATTGTTGATTCCCTATTATCCTGTTTTTATTTTATATTTTTTTTATTTAAAGAGGAAAAAAACAGGAAAAAGGTAGAAATATTACAGAATTTCAGGAAAAGAAGATAAATAGTAAGAAATCACTAGTTGATAAATTACATATTGTTCTTTTAGAAATAATTATTTAAGTTACAAAATTAAAGCACACAAAATGGACACTTAAGCAGTGAGAGTGCAAACAGATATGTTCAACAATCCAACAAGAACCTAGAAATATGGTCATCAATCCCACACATCTAAACTTACATGCAGCTATATCTTTTATAGCACTTCCTATTTCCTCTTTTTTTACAATAGCAATTATACATTTTTAAAATTTTACTTAAAGAGAAGGAAAAAAAGCAGAAAAAAGGGTAGCAACAATACAGAATTCTAAAAGAAAGCAAGAAAAAGGAGAATAAAAAAAGGCCCACTAAGAAATCAGTAATTTATAAATTACGTACTGTCATCCTGGATGTAGTTGTTCAAGTTACAAAGTTAAAGGGTACATAGTAAATATTCAAACAGTCAGACTACAAAGTTTTGCTCAAAGATCCAACAAAGATTCAGCAATATGGTCATCTATTTTACACACTCAAACTTACATGCAGTTATATCCCTTAGAGCACTTTCTTTTCCTCTCTTTTTTACAATAGCAATTACACATTTTGGTTTTATTACACTTGTAGTTCTTATTTACTTTTTATACTAGAGACACAATATGATATTTATAAATATGATTCTTATTTATTTCACTAATGAGGATAATCTCAAGTTGTCTCCATTTGCCTATGAAGCCCTCGAGATCATCCCTTTTTTATAGCTGAGTAATATTCCATTGTTTAATAATGCCACATCTTTTTCATTCACTCTGCAGTTGATGGGCATCTTGGTTGTTTCCAGGATTTAGCTATCACAAATTGTGCAGCTATGAACATGGAGGCACATATATCACTGTGATATGAATTTTTCAGTTCTTTGGGGAAAATACCAAGGAGGGGAATAGCTGGATTGAATGGGGCTTCTAATCCTAGTCTTCTGAGAATTCTCCATATGGATTTCCACAGTGGCTGCACCAGTCTACATTCCCACCAACAGTGGAGCAGGGTTCCTTTTCCCCCTGCAGCCTCGCCAACATTTGTTATCAGTTGATTTCTTGATGGCAGCTATTCTTTCCGGAGTAAGGTGGAATCTCAATGCTGTTTTAATTTGCATTTCTCGAATGACCAGTGATGGCAAACATTTCTTCATGTATTTATTTGCCATTTGTGTATCTTTCTCTGAGAACTGTGTGTTCATCTCAGATGCCCATTTTTGGAGAGGGTCTTTGAATTTGGAGGGCTTGATGTTTTTCAATTCTTTATATATTCTGGACACAAGTCCTTTGTCTGAGGGGTTGCTGGTTAAAATTTTTTCCCACTCTGTTGATTTTTTTTCACTTTGTTGGTGATTCCCTTTGAAGTGCAGAAACTTTTCAATAATGTGAGATCCCATTTGTTGATTCTTTGAAGTGTTTCCCGTGCAGTTTGCATTTGGTTCATGAACTCTCTGCCTACCCCTATGTCTCCAAGACTTCTACCTACCTTGTCTTCCAGTATATTTAGTGTTTCTGTTTTAATATTGAGGTCTTTGATCCATTTAGACTTTAGTTTTGTGCATGGTGATATGCATGGATCTAGTTTCAGTCTTCAGCATGTAGAGAGCCAATTTTTCCAACACCATTTATTAAAGAGACTATCCTTCTTCCAGTGGACATATTTAGCCCCTTTGTCAAATATCATGTGGCTGAGTGTCTTTGTAGTTGTGCTTGCATCTTCTAATCTGTTCCATTGATCCGCAGGTCTATTTCTTTACCAGTATCAAGCTGATTTTATCACTGTGGCTTTATAGTACTGTTTCAAGTCAGGAATTGAGATGCCTTCTGCCTTGCTTTTGTTGCCTAGAATTGCCTTTGCTATCCTAGGTTTCTTCTGTTTCCAAATGAATTTTAGTAGTGTGTTCTCTAGATCTGTGAGGTATGTCAATGGTATTTTGATTGGGATTGTGTTAAATCTGTGTAACAGTTTTGGGAGTATGGCCATTTTCACAGTGTTGGTTCTTCCTAACCAAGAGCAAGGAATGTCCTTCCATTTTCTAATATCCTCTTCAATCTCCTTTTTCAGCATAGTATAATTTTCAGCATGTAGGTCTTTTACATTTTTAGTTAGGTTGATTCCTAAGTATTTCATTTTTTTTACATGTTATTGCAAAGGGTGATATTTCCATATTTCTCTCTCAGTGAGTTTTTTGTTTGTGTACAGGAATGTTATTGATTTTTGAGCATTGACTTTGTATCCAGCTACACTACTGAACTTGTTTATTACCTCTAGCAGTCTTTTAATGGAGTTTTTTGGGTCTTCTATATAGAGCATCATGTCATCTGCAAATAGTGATAATTTAACTTCTTCCTTTCCTATCTTTACTCCTTTTATTTCTCTCTCTTGTCTGATTGCCCTGGCTAGTGTTTCCAGAACTACATTGAAAAAGAGTGGTGAGAGTGGACATCCTTGTCTTGTTCATGATTTTAAAGTGAAAGCTTTCAGTTTTTGTCCACTTAGTATAATGTTGGCTGTTGGTTTGTCATAGATGGCCTTTATAAGGTTGAGGTAGATGCCATGTATTCCAAGTTTCTGAAGGGTTTTTATCATGAACATGTGTTGGACTTTGTCAAAGGGTTTTTCTGCATCTATTGAGATGACCATGTGGTTTTTGTTTTTGGCTCTGTTGATGTGGTGTATTACATTTATTGATTTGTGTATGTTAAACCATCCCTGCATTCCTGGAATGAACCCCACTTGGTCATGATGTATAATCTTCTTGATGATTTGCTGCATTCTATTTGCCAGTATTTTGTTGAAAATCTTTGCATCAATGTTCATTAGTGAGATTGACCTATAGTTCTCTTTTCTGGTTGCATCTTTCTCTGGTTTTGGTATCAGAGTAATATTTGCCTCCAGAAATGATTTAGGGAGAATTGCTTTTTTCTCAATTTCATTGAAGAGTTTAAAAAGTACTGGCATCAAATCTTCTCTAAATTTCTTGTAGAATTCAGCTGTGAATCCATCAGGACCTGGACTTTTCTTTGTTGGTAAGTTTTTAATTACATTTTCAATTTCAATAGCTGATATTGGGTTGTTCAAAATTGCTATATCTTCTTGGTTGAGCTTTGGTAGTTCATATGTTTCTAGAAATCTGTCCATTTCCTCTG
>PVLA01007643.1:0-79993 GCA_004027455.1 Hydrochoerus hydrochaeris | reverse complement strand
CTTTCTCCCTTTTCGGTTCTTATTGCATGAATTTGGGTTTTTTCTTTCTTTCTCTTGATAAGGTTAGCTAGGGGTTTGTCAATTTTGTTGATTCTCTCAAAAAACCTGCTTTTTGATTCATTAATTCTTTGTATTGTTTTTTTAGTTTCAATTGCATTGATTTCTGCTTTAATCTTTACAATTTCCTCTCTTCTATGAGCTTTGGGTTTAGCTTGCTCTTCTTTTTCTAGAAGCTTGAGATGGAGCATTAGGTTGTTTATTTGTGCTCATTCTGTTTTCTTGATATGACAGTTTATTGCTATATATTTCCCTCTTAAGACTGCTTTCATTGCATCCCACAGATTACAGTATGTTGTTTCTATATTTCATTGAATTGTAGGTATTGTTTTATTTCTTCTTTAACTTCATCTGTAGCCCACTGGTTGTTCAAAAGGCTGTTATTTAATTTCCATGTATTTATGTAGGTTTTACAATTTCTTTTGCCATTAATTTCCAATTTCATTGCACTATGGTCAGATATTATGCATGGTATGATTTCAATACCTTTGCATTTACTTAAGGATGTTTTATGGGATAATATATGGTCTATTTTGGAGAATGTCCCATGTGCAGCTGAGAAGAATGTGTATTCTGATGTGGTTGGGTGGAACACTCTGTAAACATCTACTAAGTCCAGTTGCTCACAGGTATGATTCAGTTCTGTTATTTCTTTGCTGACTTTTTGTCTGGTTGACCTATCTCTTTGTGACAATGGGCTATTAAGATCTCCTGTTATAATTGTATTTTTGTGTATTTGGTTTTTCATGTCCATTAGTATCTGTCTTACATAGTTGGGTGCTCCTGTATTTGGCACATATATATTTATAATTGTTAGTTTTTCCTCTTGAATTTTACCACTAACAAGTATGTAGTGACCTTCTCTATCTCTTTTAATCATTTTAGGTTTGAAGTTCACGTTGTCTGCAAATAGAATAGCTACTCCTGCTTTTTTCTGGGTTCCTGTTGCATGGAATACTGTTTTCCATCCTTTGACTTTTAATCTACAAGTTTCCTTTTGGGTCAGATGTGTTTCTTGTATACAGCATATTGTGGGGTCCTGTTTCTTGATCCATTCTGTCAATCTATTTCTTTTTATGGGTGAATTGAGGCCATTTATATTTATGGGTAGCACTGATATGTACTGGCTCGACTTTGCCATGTTATGTTCCAGTAGTTTCTTTCTGCTTTTCCTCTTGTTTAATTGCTTATCCTACCTGGTGGTTTCTTTCTGTTGTTGTTTTGGGGATTGTGGTCATTTTTATCTCTGTCTAGTATGTCCTTCAGTACTCTTTCTAGGGTTGGTTTGGTGGACATGAATTTCCTCAGTTGTTCTTTGTCATGGAAGTATCTTGTTTCTCCATTAAATTTGAATGAAAGTTTTGCTGGGTACGTCAGTCTGGGTTAAAGATTGTTTTCTTTTAGGGCTTGAAATATCTCACTCCAAGATCTTCTTGACTTGAGGGTTTGTGCTAAAAAGTCTGCCATGATTCTAATGGGCTTTCCCTGATAGGTGAGTTGTGTCTTTTCTCTGACAGCTTTTAATATTCTGTTTTTATGCTGTATGACTGAGATCTTAATTATTATGTGTCTGGGTGTGGATTTATGTTGATTGTGACTGTTTGATGTTCTATATGCCTCACTTATCTGCATATCAGATTCTTTCCCCATGTTTGGGAAATTTTCTGCTATTATTTCTGTAAATACTTTATGTATGTCATTTGCCTGGACTCTTGTATCTTCGCTAATGCCCATTATTCTTATATTGTTGGTCTTGGCATCATCATGAAGCTTCTGGATTGTCATTTCATGCTGCTTTGTTATTTTTAAAAGTTCTATCCTTTCCTGATCACTAACTGTGATCCCGTCCTCAAGGTCTGAAATCCTATCCTCAGCTTCCTTTAGGCGGTTTTGCATGCTTTCAATAGAATTTTTTGTTTCTTGGATGTCTCTTTGAGTTTGTTTCATGATTTCTGCTTGTTTTCTATATTGTTCATTCAAAGTTTCAATCAGTTTCCCATGCCGATGTACTTTTTTCTCTAGTTCTTCTTTAGCTGCATTCAACAACTCCTTTACTAAAGTTGTTATTTCTATCTTTACATGGGAGACTACTTCTAATTTGATTTTCTTTATAGCCTGATGCAATTGTTTTTTTATTTCACTGGCTATCTTTTCAGAGATTCCCGGTGTGTTACTTTTGGGATCCTCTATTTCAATGTCTCTTATACTTGCTTCTGGTGAACTATATGTTTGAGACTGCATTTTGCTTTTTTGTTTTGTCATTTTCACTCTGCCTAGTGCTTTCTATGTGTAGGAGGGGATCACACACACTCTTTGCAGACAGACCAAAGTCTTACAGTTAGTTGGAGGGGATTTTACTACTGGCCCTATTTATCCCCTGTACACCTCTATTTTAGGGGTATACCCACCACATTGATACAGTCAATCGGTGTAGTCCAAAGTTCACTACCTGGGAGCAAAGTTCCAAATTTTCTCACACTAACTGGATACTGCTGAGATCTTCTGATGTTCCAGGTCGGAGGGCGGGCTCATCTGTAGCAGTCCAGGGCAGTTTTCAGTCTTGGGTGGGCCTCCTTGATGTTCCGGGTGGCAGGGCAGGCCCACAGGGGAGGTTCCGGGTAGCCTACCCCTGAGGCGGGCTTGCCCCACAGGCGGACTTCAGGGCAGCTTACCCCTGATGCAGGCTTCTGCTGAGTTCCCGCTGGCAGGGTGGGCCCACAGGGGAGGTTCTGGGCAGCCTACACCTGATGCAGGCTTCTGCTAAGTTCTATCATGTTTTTAAATCCTGTATCACTTTCACTATTTTGTTCTGATTGGATTTATTCTGGGGTTTTATTCTCTTTAAAACACATGTTTGTCCTTTCATTTTCATTGGTTTTATTCTGTTTTGTTTTATTTGATTTTATTGTGTCTGATGGCATGGACAGCTATTTTGAAGAAAATAAGAGACATTATGGTAGCCATTGTCAGTTTCCTATTATCTTGTTTTGAAGTCTTGCATCACCTTCATTGTTCTGTTCTGATTAGCTTTATTCTGTTTTGTTTTATTTGATTTTATTCTCTTTAAAAAAAAAACTAATGTGAGCACAAAATCTCAGACACAGAATTCAGGCTTGTGGTTAGTGATAATGAAAAGAAAGATTTTTAAAAAAATAGCAAGGGACCATGAGAAATCAATTCAGCAGTTGCTAGATGATGCAAAGTATAGTAAGATTGATGGGAGTCGATGAAAAAAACAAGAGATAGAACAAATCATTCAAAAACCTATTGACAGATATCCCTGGAAGGGAACTTCCCTGGCAGGGAAAAAGAATTTGACATGCGGAAAAGTGAGGCATGTAAACTCCAATTAGCAATGATCAAAAAAATCTATAGCAAGGAATATAATAGTCAAGATTCCAGAATTTAAACACAAAAATAGAATATTTAAAACTGTTAGATAAAAGAAACAAATCAAATATAATCAAAAGCCATCAAAATTACAGCTGGCTTCTAAACACAAAACTTGAATTTAAGAAAAGCTTTGAGTGAAGTACTTCAAACCCTGAAAAAAACCAACCTCCAATCCAGATTGATGTTTCCACAAAACTGTGTTTCAAAAATAATGGAAAAACAAGATACTTCTATGAGAAATAACAGCTGAGGAAATTCATGAACACAAAATTGGTTCCTGAAGTGTTCTGAAGGACATTCCAGAAAGAGAAAACAAGGAATATAATTTCATGTACCCCAACAGAAGGAATCCACCAGACAAGGCAAACAAACAGAGGGGCAAAAGGAGGAGCCAATAACAGGAAAATAATGTGATAAGGATAATTCAATACATTAGTTGTAACCATCAATGTTAATAGTCTCAATTAACCAATCAAAACCACAAAACTAGAAAAATGGATCAAGAAATGAGATCCAACAATATGCTGCATAAAAGAAACACATTTAATTCAAAAAGACATTCATAGTCTTAAAGTCAAAGGATGGAAAACAATACTCCATGTGACAAGAACCCAGAAAAAAGCAGGGGTAGCTATTCTACTTGCAGACAAAGTGGATTTAAAACCAAAACTAATTAAGAAAGATAAAAGACTCAATAGATCCTTGTAAAAGAAACAATCCAAGAGGAAGGGATCACAATCTTAATTATATATACAACAAATACCAGTGCATCCAACTATATAAAACAAATGTTAGTGGACATGAACAATCAAGTAAGCACTAATACAATTGTATTGGGGATCTCAATACCCAACTGTCATAAATAGGCTGATAAACTACATAAAAAATCAACAATGAAATATTAGAACTGAACCAAACTTTTGAACAAATGGGCCTAGTAGATGTCTAGAGAGTGAAGCTTTCAAGGCCTGAATCCACAACACCAGAATGCACATTCTCAGCTGCACATGGAACATTCTCCAAAATAGACCACATACTAGCTCATAGAACATGCCTAAGTAAATGCAAAGGAATTGAAATTATCCCATGCGTAATGTCTGACTATAGTGTACTGAAACTCAAAATTAATGGCAACAGAAACTGTCAAAAATTACATGAACACATGGAGATTAAACAAACAACACCTTCCTGAAAAACCAATGGGTCACAGATGAAATTAAAGAAGAAACTAGACAGTTTCTATAATTAAATCATGACACCAATACAATGTACCAGAACTTATGAGACCCAGTGAAATCAATCCTATGAGGGAAAATTTATACCAGTGAATACCCGTATCAGGAAAACAGAGCAAGTTCAATTAAACAGCTTCATGTTGAACTTCAAGCTGCTAGAAAAAGAACAGCAGGCCAAGCCTAAAGCTCATACAATGGAAAAATTATAAAAATCAGAGCAGAAATTATTGCAATGACTAAGAAAACAATATAAAGAATCAGTGAATCAAAGAGTTGGTTCTTTGAAAGAATAAATAAAATTGACAAACCCTTAGCCAACCTTATTAAAAAAGGAAAGAAAAAACTCAAATTCACCCAGTTAGGGGTGAAAAGGGTGAAATCATGAGAGACCCTGCAGAAATCCAGAAGATGATATATAGCTACTTCAAGAAATTGTGTTCTAATAAGATGAAAAATGCAGAAGAAATAGATTCCTAAATACAACTGAACTATCAAAGCTGAATCAAGAAGATACAAACATCCTAAAAAATATTATCAATCAATGAAATTGAAGACTTAATTTTAAATTTACGAACAAAGAAAAACCCAGGCCTTGAAAGCTTCACTGCTGAATTTTACAAGAAATTCAGAGAAGACCCAACACCACTAACTCTTAAACTCTTTATTGAAATTGAGGGGAAGCAATACTCCCAAATTCATTCCTAGAAGCAAGAATTACCCTGATACAAAAAATCAGAGAAGGACCCAACTAAGAAAGAGAACTCTAGGCCACTCTTCCTAATGAACATAGATGCAAAAATCCTTAGTAAGATACTGGCAAACAGGCTGCATCAAATCATCAAGAAGATTATACACTATGATGAAGTGGGATTCATCCCAGAGATGCAGGGATGGTTCAACATGTGTAAATCAATACATGTAATATACCATATTGACAGAGTCAAGGACAAAAATCATATGATCATCTCAATAGATGTAGAAAAAGCATTTGACAAAGTCCAATAC
Source organism: Hydrochoerus hydrochaeris (assembly GCA_004027455.1). NCBI lineage: Eukaryota > Metazoa > Chordata > Mammalia > Rodentia > Hydrochaeridae > Hydrochoerus > Hydrochoerus hydrochaeris. Next base: position 74,303 of record PVLA01007643.1, on the reverse strand, counting down.
CCATTCATGATAAAAACGCTACAGCAAATTGAAATAGCTGGTCTCTCAATCTGATAAAAGCAATCTATGACAAATTAACAGCCGATATTGTACTAAATGAACAAAAATTGAAATTTTTCACTCTAAAATCAGGAGCAAGACAAGGATGTCCACTGTCACCACTCTTAGTTCTGGAAATATTGGCCAGAGAAATTAGACAAGAGAAATAAATAAAAGGAATAATGAAGGAAAAGAAATTATTATTAATGGATGATGTGATAGTCTATGTAGAAGACTTCAAAAACTCTGCCAAAAGACTTATTGATTTAAGGGCCAAATTCAGTAGTGTAGCTGGATACAAAGTCAATACTCATTAATCAATAGCTTTCCTGTACACAAACTCACTGAGAGAGACAGTAGGGAAACTACATCATTCAGAATAGCATAAAAAATACCTAGAAATCAGTCTAATGAAGGAAGTGAAAGACCTCTACATTGAAAACTGCCATACTCTAGAAAAGGAAGAAAAATTTTAAATGTGGAGTGGAACAAGGGAAGGGCAGAGGGAAAGGAAAGAAGGGAAAATTTTAAAAATGAGAAAAGCAGGAAAAAATGGAAACAAAGCCTTTGTAAATGGGGAGGAGAGGGGTGTTGATAGGCAGGTGGGGGAATGGGAAAAAGAAACAAGTTATATCATGTACAGGTGCAAATTCTCTATGATAAATATGATCATTACATATGTCTAAAATGTTCCAGTAAAATCTGACTGGAAGAACAAAAATAAAAAAAAAAAAGAAGTGGCCTGGCTCAGGTTACCAAAAATTAAGTAGGGATATGACAGAAGGAGACCTGAAAAATGTGTTTGTGGGTGTCTTAGGTATCCTGATAAATCCTGTGGAAATGCTGTTGTGCTAGAATGATTGACCCCAATCCACATTAATGCAAAACTACTGTGTGAAGAAGGCTTTATGAAGGGCTCTCCGAGGTCACTGGCACTGCCCAGGGAAGTTCAAATGGAGCCATTGCCCATTGGGCTTGCGCTTCTCGCCTTCTCCCCTTCTCCTGAATTTAAACTTCTCTAACTCCATTTTACCTTAGAAAACCAGTGTGGGATCAGTGACACAGCTCCTGCCTGGCAAGCACAAGGAACTGAATTCAATCCCTAGTACAAAAAAAAAGGAAGGAAGGAAGGAAGGAAGGAAGGAAGGAAGGAAGGAAGGAAGGAAAAGGAAAGGAAAAGAAAAGAAAAGAAAAGAAAAGAAAAGAAAAGAAAAGAAAAGAAAAAGAAGGAAAGAAAGAAAAAGAAAGAATGAAAGAAAGACAAAAGAAAACCAATATGATCCTACCAAGACTGATCCCATCCTGTGTTGTAAAGGGAGAGAAATCAATTGATAAACTTACTGATTTAAATTAGTAAACAGTTACCACATTTCAAGTTTTCAAAAGAATAATCAAAATAGTCACTGAGACTGTTCTGAGGAGGTAAAAATAAATAAATTCACTTCTCATTTTGCTCTTCATTTTTTTTTTTTGTTCTGATAGTGACTTCTAAGGTATCTAATCATTTATAAGTTAGAGGATCCGTACAACACAAGCATTATCTTCTAGCTGCTCTGTTGAGGAGGGATAACAACTCCTTTAGGTTGAACATCAGAGAATCTGCTTATAGTATTTGGTTCTGAGACATTTGCTATACATGCTGGAACATGCGAACTCTGTAATAAGGCACTTGTCTCTAAGGTCAGCCATCACCGTCTTCCTGTTCCACAGGCTCCAGCCACAGGGGTGAATTAGGGTGTGGTGTGGCTCTCATGAGGAGGCCCCTTGCGAGCACAGACTTGGAGCCTCTTTGGAAGTCTGTCTGCCCCTGTGATCTGTCAGCTGGATCAAGACCTTGTTAAGAGATTCCTGTCTACGTGGTGAACACCTACTTATATTTCAAGACTCCATCTAAGTATTCATGGGGCCGACTTTGGAACGATGTCTATTCTGTCCTTTATATTGCATATTTAAAACTTCATTTATAAGTTGTCTCCCTAGAGAGAGCTATAAGTCCTTTGAGGGTAAGGGCCACATCATATTTGTCTTTGTACATTAACTAAATTTTAAATAATTGTCAAATGAATTAAAGGGAATACCTATCATAAACAAGGTTTATGATGAAGAAGGAAGCACAGCACAGCATTTATTAGTCTTCTCCTGGTTTCAGAGGTGGTATGTGACATAGTCTCAGAGGACGACAACTGAAACGCCTCAGAAGTCACAGTCTGTGACCAGGACCCACACAGACAGGTCTGAAAGGCCCGAGCACCCTGGTCCTGGGTGTTCGAGTGAAATCAAGAAGTGGACAAGCCTTGGATAGGTGGGGAGAGGCACCTTGGACAGGCAGCAGGAATGACAAAATGATTCAAATGGAAAATTTGGACAATGGTAAATGGACAAATTTGGCTGGAGTAGCAAGTTTAACATTGATGCAAATCTTTTATTGAATTTATTGTTCTTGTTCCAATTTCATGATTGACCAAGTACTATCCATTATAGTTTGTTCCCCTCCCTCTCCGCTACAGTGCTAAGCTGAGAACCAGGGTCACATTTGGGTGCCATGGCTCTTTAGTCACCTTTAAGTTGAAACATTTTCATGTGGCTGAGCACTTTGAAGTTTTTGGATAAATCAAGAAAGAGAAGACTTTCCACCTTTCTTTCAAATTAGACTTTATTTTTTAAGAACGGTTTTACGTTTCACAGCAAAATTCAACAGAAAACATAAAGGGCGCCCACACACACCCTGACCTTCCTCCTTCCCTGTCTACACCCTGCCGCAGAGCGGCGCGTTTGTTACAGCTATAAACCTGCGCGGCTCACCAGTGTCACCCAGAGTCTGCAGGCCACATTAGGTCTCCTCTCTGGTGCTGTGTGTCATGTGGATGTCGGGAAACTTACAATGGCTGTATCTACCATTATCCATTCCGAGCACTTTCACTGCTGTAAAGTCCTGCGTTTTCCCTGTTCATCTCGTCTTCCACATCCAATAATGATCCATTTACTCCTTAGTTTTGCCCTTTCCAAAATGTCAGATAGTTGGAATTATACAGGAGGTAACCTTGTCAAATCGGCTTCTTTCTCTTAGTAATGTACACTTGATTCTTCAACCATTTTTTATTGGCGTGATAGTCATTTCTTTAGAGTGCAGAGTAATATTTTTTTGTCTGTATATATCATATTAGTTTCTGAAAGTTATCTTGAATTCTTTTAAACTTGGACAATAATAACTAAAGTCGCTGTTTTTGTGTTTTTAGCCTCCATTGATGATTCTTGTTTAATCTTCATTTTTATGATTGTGGCAAAATAATAATTTTTCAACTCCACACTTAATAGTATGCTCCCACCATTCTACTGCAAGCAAATGCTTCTCTTTATATTTTTCAATGTGTATTTATTACCAGTATGGGCTCATGAATTCTTATTTTTTATTTTTATTTTATTTATTTATTTAGTCTTTTTGAGACAGGGTCTCTCTAGGCAGTTCGGGCAGGCCTTGATCTCACTCTGTAGCCCAGGCTGGTCTTGAACTTGCAATGATCCTCCTGCTTCAGCCTCCTGAGTGCTGGGATTACAGGTGTGAGCCACCACACCTGGCTGAATTTTTATTTTTTAAAAGCTTAAAACTCATTATCATACTGAAGTATTTGATGCTCAAACTGTCCCAGTATTACGCCCTGGGATCCCTCTTCTGCCAGGCAGTGTCTTTGAGATATGCTACCCTTCCTGCTTTCTTTCATTGTTTTCAGGCATAACAATATGTTCCACACTCATCTTGCACTGCCTTAGACCTAGCATCAGCGAGTTTCCCAAGGTTTCCTGATTCTTTGGTGGGAGTCGGTAGTAGAGACCGTGATCTGAGTGCGAGGAGGATGAGGTATGCTCAGTGATACTGAAGTATCTGCTTCTAGACTCTTGTAGTAAGCAAAGAAACGTGTTTAAGTAAGTAATGAAAATGTACACACGTACTTCAAGAAAGTATACACAGCATGGAGACATAGGTATGCACGTAGGTTAGAAGCCATGAGTGCATGCAAATATTTTAATTCAATTCATGCCATGAGAGTTCTTTTTTGCTTTCTGCCGTTCTGTCACTGTGTGTCCTTTCTCCTACCATGTGACCTCTGACTTTAACAACATTAACTTTTGTACACATTTGCTTTCTCTTACAATAAATCTACACTACATTGAGAATTTCTTCACTCATACTGCTATACTGAATGAGGGTACTAAAGAAGAAAAAAGTTCAGAATGTTTGCAAATTCTGCACCACCCTCATTTTATCCTGCTTGAGATGAAAGGTTTATATCTAAATCATAAAATTGGGAGAGATAATAAAAGTACTGCTGCTTAGTAAGTGTGTTGTCCAACACAGTGTAACTCACTGGCTTTGTGTTTTACTGTGGAATTGGGACTCTGTTCCACAGAGTCAGTGCTTTACTTCCCACTAATTGTGTTTCACAAAGTCACAAATGAAAATTAAGTGGGCATAGAGTCAGGAATAGCAGGGTGTTTTTTAGTGACTGAGATGGTAAGAGACGGACAAGCAGGCAGATATCTCAGGCTGTCATGGGCAGAGTTCCGTTTTCTTCTGCTAGGCTGGCCACTGAGCATGATGGACAGATGATAAGGAGATGGGCAGTCAGTGGAAGTGCACCCCACACACTCTAGGACCACCCCCCCCCAGCAGCATTCCACATTCTTTCCACTACCAGTGTGATCTTAAGTGCCTTTCTTGGGAAAGGAGAATTTCTTAAAATGTGAGAAATCAATAGCAGCTAGAAATGTTAAACAAGTGCCCCATTGTTTGCTGAGAACTTAAGTCAACAATGATTTCATTCTTCGGGCAAATCAGAGCTGAACCTCCAGCACCCCCCTCCCCCCTCAAGCCTTCAGCTCCACAGTGGCATTTACAATGCTCTGGGCTTTGGGAGATGGGACATCCCAGGGAGATGCGAGACTGCCCAGTGAGGCCCCCTCAGTAGCCTGCAGGGTTTAAGGGTTGAAAAGAAAAAAATAGGGAACAATAAGCAACAGTGCAGCAGCTCCCAGCCAATTCCCCTCTTGTTGGCTGCCCTGTCTCCCCACAGAAGGCTGAGCCACAGGAAACTGAAGGAAATGGAAAACTGCTTTGCTGCTAGAACCTTCTTCCTCTACTTTCCTGACCATGTGATTTTCTCTGGGCACATGTCCCACCCACCGGAAGGTTGACGAGCTGGCCCGTAGGGTACTGTGTGCTTTGTCTTTGAGACTGTGGACTGTCTGTCAGCCTGTGCTCCCCATGGACCCTAATCCCCAAGAGATTATAGAACTCTGCGGGACCAAAATGGACATGTTGCAGAAATAAGAAATAAACTTTCAGGCATTTTTTTTTTCTTTTGCAGTAGTGGGAATCAAATCCAGGGAATCCTTTTTATTATTTATTTTAAGACAGGGTCTCACCAAGTTTCCTAGGCTGACCTTGAGCTCACAGTCCTGATGCCTCAGTTTACCACGTAGCTGGGAATGCGAGCATGCACTTCACACAGCCCTCGCCACTGCAGTTTTAAGGACTTACTGCCGCAGCAGCTGAGCCTCCCCAAGTGACCCACACTTCGCTGGTTCACTCTGCTAGCCCGGCACTCGCATGCTCTACATCCGTCTGTTCTTTAGATGTTTATCCTAGAAATCCCCAACGTTTAAAAACTATCAATACTTTTAATCATTTCTTGAACACTTGATTCAATTTGTAACATTCAAATTATGTTGCTGATGTATATTAAAATTTTATGGTTTTAATCTCACAAAATATTACTGCTTTATATAGTCAGTTTTCTACATTTTCTTACTTATGGATCATGCTTCTTGTTTTTCAGTTTTTCCCAAATGTCACATTTCTATCAGACAGCTTTTCTCTTTAACCTGAAATATATCTTTTGCAATTCCTTTTCGTGAAGAGCTGCTTGTCACAGCACTCACCAGGTTTTATATTTTTGTCTGAACATGTTTTATTTGACCTTCACTCTATTTTTTTATTTTTGTTTTTTTGATTCAGGCTCTCACTATGCGGCTCAGACTGGCCTTGAACTCACTGGATAGCCCAGGCTGGCCTCAAGCTCAGGGCAATCCTGCCTCAGCCTGTCAGGTGCTGGGGTTACAGTATGTGCGACTGTGACCTTCATTTCAAAGTAATATTTTCAGATAATTCTAAGTTACTACTTTAAATATAATAATCCATTTTCTCTGGTTTTCTCTACCAAGAAGTCAGTCATTAGTCTGTTATTCATTTGAAGGTAATCATAAAGAGTTAATCTTTCTCATTTTACTGAATATTCTACTGTGGCCTTTATCTTTGTAAATGAACCACCTGAGCCAGAATCCCTAGGGTCACTTCCCAGCACCTCTGCACCACCTCTGCTAGTGGACATTACGCTACAAACAAAGAGAAATCCTGAAAGCTGCCTTACTGTTCCTTTCACTATGACATGTGAGTCAAATGTCAACATTTTTAGTTATCTATGAATATCTACACACATGACTTCAAACTCAGCAAGTAAGATAAAATTGTATAATTGTAAGCCACAATTAGTATGCTAGAGCCGTTATTTCTTTTTTATGCCTTATACATGATGTGAGAAAATAGGTGGCTGGTTCATTACATTTTAGTTTATTTGGCTTGAATATCAAATATATTATTTTCTAGCCTGAACTCTGACATATTACTTAACTGTTCTGAGTTTGCTCTTTTATTAAGTAGATGACATAATAGCAGCTATTTCTTAGTATTATTGGGAGTATTAAATTAAAAATTAAATTGCTATGTTGGGTACTGTAAGGCTATGTTCTACTTCTCCTATTGCACTAAACCAAATCAATCACCCAGCTCTGTAGATTTTCCCTCTTTCAAATCTGTGTCTGTCGGTGCTCGTTTCAGGCCTTTGTTATTTCTCCTAGGTTATTTAGTATAATTGCCTCTTTGATAATCTTCCTCCTTCTAGGCTGGCCCCACTTTACTCCACAGCCTGATTTACTGCCTGAGTGGTCTTTTAAGACGATAAATTTGACACTGTATTTAAAAGCTTTTAATCAGGATTAAATTCAAGTTTACCCCTCCTTAGCCTGGTCCTCTCCCCGCGTCCAGCTTGTCTAGCCCACTGCTTGGTTACAGGGACCCTTCAAGGAGCTCAAGGCCCAGTGAGCACTGCCTCCCTCATTGACACATCATTGCGCTGCTACTGCATTTGCTTGGAAACCTCTTTCCCTCAACGTTTCTGAACTCATACTCCTCTTTTTATTCCACACTAGACTGGTTGTAGAAAAAAAAATGTCTATGTTCTACCAGAAGTGGGTAAGGTACACTAGTGGTCTTTGTCATGCAATGTTATAATTTCCTGTTTACTTGGTTCTATTCCTTACTAGACTTCAAAATCCCCGAAGAACTGAACTCACTCACTCTTGAATTCTCAGGGCCCAACACAGCGCCCCACAAGGCAAGCACTCAACGTTGAATAAGCTATTCATTGCCACCCCACACCAGTTTCATAATACACAATTGGATTTCCATTCCCAGACCAAAACCAAACCAAACCAAAACAAACCAACAAAAGACCTCAACACCTTCATGCCACTGAGCTATATCCCCAGCCACACTTTCTCAACACCTTCACTTGTGAAATGTTAGCTTTTATCTTATTGGATGTTCTCCACTGCTTTAGTTTGGTAAGATTGTAAAATCTTTTTGAACCTTGACTTAGCACTTACGTTATGTGTTCTCTCTTTCCATTATGGCATCTCTCATCGTGATGGATATTTCCTATCTCTGTTTATAAATATCATGAACAAGGCAGCTCTGTGTTATAACATCACAAGGTCCAGGTTAAGGAAAGTAGTCATTGTAGGGAGGGACTTTACACATGCTTTGCTGAAGCAAAATTGCAAAATATGCCCTGCATTTACTATGCTACTTTGTCAAGGCAAAAAATAAGTTTAATATAACATTATTTCAGTGAATCCATTCTGACTATTGTTTGTAATCATTTTCTACTCCAGTGAATAAATCATAGTTTTAACAGACTGTATTAGTGGCTACTAGAGAAACAGACTCAATGAAAAACATATAAATACATAAGAATTTACAAGATTGGCGTACAATAGCCAAACAAGGAGACAATGTCCAAACTGAAGGTGAAAACTAGAGCTTCTCCAACAAAAACAGAAGTGAGCTTCCCTCTTCATTTTCCTTTTATCCACTCAGGCATCAAGCCTATTGTTGCCTTCACTCATTTCCAGGGTGGGTTTTTGCCTTCAGTAGATCCCCTCAGCCACAAGCAGAACTATGTTGATCGAGTGTAGTTGGGCATTTCTTACTCAAGTTGACACATTAATGATCATAATCCAACCCCTTGTCACCTTGACAACTAGACACATTTCCTTAAACTGTAGTCTGGTCATTTCCCTTCCCCCAGAGTACAGTTACCCTGGTAAAAGACCTTAGGCCCTTTTGGGGAAAGGTGAGAGAAAGACTGACTATAAATTTCTGGTGGTGCAGAAGGGTTTTTCCTCAAGAAAACCTGACCTCCCTTTCATTCAAGGGGTTCTGGGTCTGTAAACTGGCTCAAATCTGAAAACTGGTTGAGGGGCTATAACTCCCTTTTACTATGACTTAAAGTAGCTTTCTGTTCATTTACCCTTAGAAAGCAAAAGTGTTGTAGGCTTCCTGTCTATTCCATTTTGGGGAACGCAGTGGCTAATCATGTCAGACACACAGGTCTCTGCATGTCAGAGCATTCCATTGCTCTGCTCCTACTGTTGTTATGGTAAGTCATGCACCTTGCCTTTGGCAATGAAGTGATACCACTTGGCCTCTGCAAGTCTGAGATCCAGTTAAACCCATTGCCTATTAATTTCTCACTAACTGCAGTTCGCACTGTAAGGTCTGGTGTACAGAGAAGAACAATGACAGGGCCCTTCAGGGCTGCTGGTGCCCCCTCACAAGTCTGTTTCTCAGTGTTAGTGAAGGGTACATTTTCTGGATTCCTTGTGTGGCAGACTAGGTTTGCCATGACAAATCCACTCCAGCTTTCCTGTTTCCCCAAGACTCAGAATCCTCTCATCAACAGGAAGCCATGGACTATCAGGCATTTCTAACTCAGTCACAGTCTTTTGATTCATACTTCTTCCAACCAGCAAAATAAACTATTAATACCTTTTTTTCTCCATGAGCTATAACATTAATTTCAGAATCTCTGCTTTACTGGCCTATATCAACAAATTCAGCCTGATCCAGGAGCATGTTTTTGCTACCATTATCCCACACCTGTAAAATCCATCCCCACACTTGCTTATAAAATTTAGAGAACTTGAGAAGTTCTTTAGGAGAATATAAGATCTCCTTATGATTTACACTATGTACCTCACCCTTAGGAGCTTTCTGTGATTTGAGCCTGAGTAAAAGACCTACAAGCAAATGTGGGTGGTGAGATTTTGTCCTAAGGGGAAGTAGCATTATCACACTTTGTCAACACAGGATTAGGTTCTTCAATTATAACAGGAGAGACCAACACACATGGGTGAAGGGCTTCCTCCACCATTGTGGATGGGGAAATCTCTTCCTCTGGCAAAATAATCTCATTGGCACCTAGGACCCCAACATCCCTCTGCCTCATCAGGATCCTCTCAAACATCTCCATCCCAGTTTAGGATCTCACTCTTCACCAGAGAGTGCCTCACCTTTACTTCAGACACTCTTTGAGGCTGAGAATTGAATTTACACTGTATTTCAGCTAAACTGCATTATGAGGGCTTGTGTCTGGGTTTCTGCAATCTCAACCCAGGGTCTAATGGAGACAAGATTCTTTTTTAGGACATACTTAAAAACCTTAAAATTTTTTATGTGTGTTTGGAGCTGGGAATTTGAACATTTGAGCTCATTTCCCTTTATTAATTTACCCTCACACTTAGAATACTTTAGATTTTCTGTGAATGTTTGAGCTCTTTGTTTTCCTTCACTAGTTCATACAAAGATGATGAGAGCAACCAGCCAGCATCCATTTCCCATTCTACCAAAAATATTAAAAAATATCATGTATGGACTTGCTAACGTTCCTACATCTCACAAGCATGCGTTAGGACAGTCAAATGGACCTGTACTGCATGTTACTTTAAACAGTTCACACCAAGGCCTATCAGTGCTTCTCACAGGATCAGGAGAGACCGTGCTGTCTTTCTGTCTCATCAAAAAAGCCAACTCCAGGGACTACTAAAGCCATTTAAAGATTTCATCTTTGCCATTCTGCTTCTCTAGAGCCACTTCTGGTACCAAAATCTGTATCAGTTACTGCTTACTAGAGAAACGGATATAAGGTAAGATTCACAGATTTACAAGATTGGCTTACAGTGGCTGTCCCCAGAGTCAGGTGTCAAAAAATATAAGAGGGCTGTCTGAGCACTGAGATCCAATGGACTCAAGAGAAGGCCTGGGGCTCACTGCAGTGTCCCCCACATGAGACCCTATTGGGATGCTGAAGTGTGTGCTCCAGAAGGCTGAAGGGCCTATACTGGAAGCCAGGAGATGACATCCAAGTTGAATGTGAAGACTGGTGCTCCTTTGAAGAAAACAGGAGTGAGCCTCCCGCTTCGTTCCCCTTTCATTCCCTCCAGGCAGCAAACCTACTGATTGCTGTCACACCCAAGGTGGGTCTTCTGTCTTAGTAAATCCCCTCCGCCAGAACTGGACAGACCCAATTTTGTTGGGCATTTCTTACTTAAGCTGACACAGTAAGTTAACCATGCACAGACTTGTTTTTATGTCTTCTGGCCCTGTGACAGGCTGGAACACTCACATGTCATACAAGCCAGTCTTTATAGCTATCTCAGCCTCAGAAGATGATCCCACGCGTGTCCTACTGTTCTAGACCTTCTTATTCTCCTTCTCACGACTCTGACTTCCAGTATCTATAGCATATTTGCTTTTGAAATTTTTACAAATGCCCTCTTTGATCTACAAATCCTCCATCTGTACTTTCCCACTGATTTTTTTTTTTTTTGAGACAGGGTCTTGCTGTGTGGTTCACACTAGTTTTGAGCTCACTTTGTAGCCCAGGTTGGTCTTGAACTCACAACAATTCTCCTGCCTCAGTCTCCCCATTGAATTTTTTAAAAAATATTTTTAATTTTGAAAAAAATTAAGTTTATCTAAAAGTACAAGTAGAGCTCTAAAGCTTTCTTTCTCTTGAACCAAGAAATAAATTAAATTGCAGGTGTAATATTCTCCCATTTCAACACCAATCCACTAGACTGTATTTCACACAAACAAGGCCATTCCTCTACTTAAAAATGACTATCAAGCAGCCACTAAGATAAGAAAATGGACATTGATGCATCACTACTATCCAATTCTCAGCTTCCATTAGTATTTTCTCAGTTGTCTGTTTTATAGAAAACTATTCCGGTTAAAAATTACATAAGCTTTTAATGGCATATCTATTTTCTTTCACCCTGGAGAAATTTCTTAGTCTTTTTCTTTTTTGCCGTGCTGGAGATAAATCCAGGGCCTCATGGATGCTAGGCCAGTACGCTACTACTAAGCTATGTGCCAAACTCTCCTGAAATTTTTCATGAATTTATACTTTGATATTACAGGGTGAACATTAAATAAATTGCTCTTCCATTTGGGGTTATCCCATACATCTTCATAATTAAATTTAAGTCCTGCATTTTTGATAAGGATACTAGTTAACTTACTGTGGGAGACTGGAATATGCCACTCGAGATATGCCTCTTTCAAACAGGGTTGTTTCGAGCTGCCGATAATTTAGAATGAACAAATGAGAGAAAAGTATATGATTAAAAGCAGGAGATAGGATCCCTGCTTGGAAAGCAGTGCCATGTGCCAGCTGTTGCCAGAAAGCGGACAGTCACACCCAAGCCTCTCTCCATTCACAGATAGAGAAATCTGCCATTCACAGACTGCGTGGCGGGAGAGAAGCAGGCCTCACCGGGAAGCGATCCCAGCCAGGAAACCATATTATGTTCATTGTTTTGTTGGGTTGGTTTTATTCTCTTTTGTTTTGATTACGTTAAATCTGAAGGCAGGAGCAGCTATTTGAAAGATAACAAGACATATTATTATGGTAGCCATTTTGGATTCACTATTGGCTTGTTTTGAAGTCCTTTATCACATTCATTGTTTTGTTTTTTATTGTTTCTATTCTATTCTATTCTATTCTATTCTATTCTGTTCTGTTCTGTTCAATTTTTAGTATGTCTGGAGGTATCTGCAGCTATTTTGAAGAAAACAAAGGCATTATGGAAACTACTGTTGGTTTCCTAAGGTTTTGAAGTCCTGTGTCACTTATACTGGTTTATTTTTCATTGGTTTTGCTCTATTTTATTTTCTTTGGCTTTATCCTCTTTAAAATAAAATTTAAAAAATAAAAGCAGGATATAGTGAACAAATGGAATTATAGTAAATTAAAAATCATCTACACAACAAAAGAAACAACAAAGTGAAGAGACAACCTACAGATTTGGAACAAATTTTGCCAGCTATTCCCCAGACAGAAAACTACTATCTAATATATAAACAACACAAATAAATTACCCCCCAAAAGACCCAATCCATTAAAGGGCAACTGAAATGAATAGAAACTTCCCATAAGAACAGATAGCCAATAAATACACCAAAAAATATTCAACATTTCTGGCCATTAGAGAAATGCAAATTAAAACAATACTGAGATTCCATTCTACTCCAGAAAGAATGGGTGTCTTCAAGAAATCTAGCAATCAAAGGTGCTGGCGAAGAAGGGGCCCTTCTAAAGTGTTTACGAGAACGTAAACTAGTACAATCACTATGGAAATCATATGAATGTTTCTCAGAAAACTAAAACTAGACATTCCATTTGAACCAACTATTCATCTTGTAGGTATCTTCTCACAAAGAATTAAAGACATGCTATTACATTGGTACATACATATTCATGTTAACAGTAGCACAACTAAAATAGCTAAATCTTGGAAGAGACTTATATGTCTATCAACAAATGAATGAACCAAGAAAATGTGATATTTATAGACAACGGAGTACTTCTTCAGATAAAGAGGATAAATTTGAGTCATTTGTAAGAAAATGAATATACCTGAGACAATAATATTAAGTGAAATAAATCAGACACACAAATTTAAATATCCCATGCTTCTTTTATATGAGAAATTTAAAGTGTAAATAAATTAAAGAGCAAAATGAAAGATAGATAATAAGATATAATGAGTGATCTTTTGAAGATAGAAAGAAGACCAAGAGATGGAGGGAGGAGGGAGAGAAGAGGGGAAAGAGATAAAAATAATTACAAACATGTTACGTGTGTGAACCAATTTCCCATGATGCATATAATCCTGAATTGTAACCATGTACTAATATGAATTTTTTAAAAATTTTAAAAAGGGTATAAAATTTTAAAGATACAAAGTATCTCTTTTCCCTTCTCTACCAGGAAGGACCAAGATTAACCTGTGAAGACAACTTTAGACTATCATGGAGCCTGGAGATGACATGAGAAGAATCTACATTAACAAATGTCACTAAGCAGCTCTTATCTGTCATTTACTTTCCCACGCTTTACCTCAAGACTCAGAGTCCTTTTTCCTTTCTTATCACTTTTCTAAAAATTCACTTCTTTGTAAGCTGGATTCAAAGTTGCCTCTGAGGTTTAACATTCACTGTATATTTCCCATGTACACACGATGGATATATGCTGGAAAGTTTCTCTTGCTAATCTTTTACCTTATCTACATTACACTGTCTAAAGTTTTGGAATAATTTTTATATTTTATTTGTGTGTTATTAGTAGTTTATTAGTCTGTTATGTTGTACTGATACTATTGTTTGATTCCAGGAATAGTCTAATTTCTTCCTGGATTTCTTCTGTGAGGCACTGACTCTTCAAGGGTATATTATTTAACCTCATGTGTATCCATAATTTCTGTGGTTTCATTTGCTGTTGACTTCTTTCATTGCTTTATGACAAGATAATGTGTGTGGGATACTTTCTGTTCTTTTGTACATACTTAAACATGTTTTATGCACTAGCATGTTGGTCTGTTTTGAAGAGTACTGCATGTTCTTCTGAGGAACATGTGTATTTTGTTATTGTTGGATATAACACTCTGTAAATATGTACTAAGTCCATCTGTTTCAATGTTTGGTTCGATTCTGATATTTTTTGTCAATTGTCTTCTAATTGATTTATCTGTGATAGTGGGGTATTGAGGGCCCTACAATAATTGTGCTGATGCTTAGCTGATACTTTATGCCCGGTAATGTTTGCTTTATGAAGTTGGGTATGTGAGTGTTCAGTGCACACATTTTTATGGTTGTCTCTTTCTGTTGAATTGTTCCCTTAATCAGTATGTAGTGAACTTCTTTGCCTCTTCTGAATGGGTACTCCTGTTTGTTTTCTGGTTCCTCTTGCATGGAATATTGTTCTGCATCCTCTGATTTTTAGCCTATACATTTTTTTGGATTAAATATATCTTGGGTATATAGCATACAATTCGATTTTGTACTTGGATGCAATCTGTAAGTCAATGTCTTTTATTGGTGAATTGAGACCATTCACATTGAGAGTTCCTACTGAAAGGTGTTAGTTTATTCCTCTCATCACATACTTTTCTGTTGGGGTTTTCTCTTTTCTCTTTCATGTAACTACTCTCCCTTCCTGATGTACTCATTCCACTACACGTTTTGGCATCATTGTTTTCATTGTCTTTCTCTAAGATATCTTTGGGAAGTTTTTGGAGTGTTGATACACTGATCAAAAAATTTTTAAAGTGCTTTTTGTCATGGCAAAACCTATTTCTCCGTTAGTTTGGAAAGATAGAGTTTCAGGATATACCACTCTGGTTTGGAGGTTGTTATCTTTTAGGCTTGGATTTCTTCTCTTTAAGCACTCCTGAAATTTAAAGTTTGTGTTTACAGGTCTGTTATAATCCTAATGGGTTTCCCTAAGTGACTCATTGTTATAGCAGCTTTTAAGATTCTGTCTTTGTGTTGGACTTCTAGGATTTTGACTATGATGTATAATGGAGTGGAATCCTTCTCTCTTTTTTTTTCTTTTTCTTTTTCCTGAGAAAAGGTCTCACTATGTATTCTGTCTGGTCTTGAACTCACTGTGTAGCCAGGTTGACCTTTAAATTCTGGGATTATGGGTGTATGCCAGCATGCCTGTTATGAATTCCCATCTTTCCATGAACACAATTAAGTATCTCAGTGTATTCACATTTGTTAAGTTTCAAATTTCAATTGTAAACTAAAGAGGCATAAAGACATAACATAACATAATATAATGAATTAAATTATTGCACCCTGATTGCTGTAGTAAGAAAAACCAATATTGGCTGGTCTCCAATCCTATTATCCATTCATTGGGTTAAATAGAAAGCTTCAGAAGTACACTCTCACCAGAGACCTAGGTATTAGATATAAATCTAGCAATGGAGCTCACAGTACAGAATTAAAAGGTGCCTATCAATCAACTTTGGGTATGAGCCAATAGTAATTACTATTCAACAGGGAAGTTGCAAAATATAATTCTACTATCATATGATGTAAATGTCAAATACTTAAAATGTTAAAAATCTGAACAAATACAAATATATTATCTGTATTTTCATCACCTAGAAAGCATTAACATTTTAGAGTGTAATTCTACACATCTTTGTATATAGAGGTACATTCTTTTATTGAGGAGGTTAGTTTTTTGAGGCAAGATCTCAATCTGTAGTGGAATCTGTTAGTCATGAACTCATTTATATAACCCAGACTGGTCTTGAATTCATGATGATTCTCCTGCTTCAGCCTCCTAAGTGCTGGGATTACAGGCATGTGCCAACATGCCCAGTTGAGGTGTACATTCTCGTATAAAAGATAGAATATTATAATACTGCTCAGATTCTATTTTTCTGTTAGTATGCAGTAGAAATCATTTTGAGGTGTTTGTAATGACTGCATAAAATGTCTGCTTTTCCTGCCCAGTAACACTTCTTTCACTCTTTCTTAGGTATTGCTATGACTTAATATTACTTAACTTCTTAAATCTCAGTAGTTGCAAAAAAGTAGAGAAAAGTTGCCACTGAGCTATGTATTATGAGTTGCCCTCTGTATGATACATTTCAGCAACAACAGTTTACTTAAAAATACACCCTAGGACAGGACAGGAGCATTGGCTCACATCTATAATGCCAGCACTTGGCAGCCTGATGCAAGAGGATTGCTGTGTGTCCAAGGCCAGCCTGTGCTACACGGTGAGTTCTAGGCCAGCCTGGAATACGTAGGGAGGACACATCTCCAAAACAAAGCAAAACACAGCAAAATGAAAACAAAAACAAAAATACGTCCTAAATATTCGTTTATAGTTTGTACTAGATGTCTCTAAAAAGCCTCATGCAGTCATAATGGAAACGGAAAATTGTACAGGAGAAATTACTCTTTTTAAACTCTGCTCTTTTGAAACTGCCTGGCTCTGTAACTACTTCATGGCTTTGTAACTGCTTTCTTAACCCCTGTAAGCATGAGAGTGTAACCGAACATACGGGATGCTTGATTATACCCTTATGCCAAGTTTCATCATGATGATCTACCCTTGTGACCAATGATCTCACCCTGCTGTCTAATCAGAAGAACTCGCCTTTGTACGAGGCTGTTCTGTCTTGCCTTTGTGCCTCCTGCTTGTGCATCATATAAAAGTCCTAGACCACCAGAGATCGGGGCATGACATCCTGGGAATGATCTTGATCAGTGTCCATACACATAAATAAATCTGCCAAACCCCAGGTGTCATTCTGCTGTCTCTGCCTGCTGTTGCATCAGGTGGGGAGTTTTGCAGGTGCTGGATTAGGTTTTGTGAATGTAAATTGAGAGAGTGATGCCAGGATTAAGAGTGTGGATAGTGGAAGCTCCATCCTGGGTGTGGAGGCACCGATAAATAAGTCAGTACATTCCTGGGTGGAATATAGAGGGAGAGAGGGAAGGCACGCTACTGCCTTCTGCCTGCTGTGCCTTGCCATGGACTGTTTCTCCCCTAGGATGACCCTCTGCCATGCCTCCCTGCTTTGGAAACAGCCAACTATTGGCTGAAATCTTTGCAAACTGTGTGCTCAATAAAACTTCCCTCCCGTAACTTGTGGATGTCAAGTATTTTGTCTCAGCAGCAAGAAACGTAACTAACACACATTCACTCCCGGGTCGTCCACCTCTACCATTTCTCTGATGAGTCTCTTTGCCAATTCTGTTCATGTGGATCGGTAGAGTTAAACGGAAATTTGAAAGTTAGACTGTTTTTCTTTAGAGACAAGCCACTTCTTCAGACTTTCTAGGCTGAGGATACAAGCCACCACCCTCACCTCTCCTCAGCCCAGAACAGCAGGATATCAGGAGTGTGAAATACAGATTTCCACCACTTGACCCTTAGGGAGGCCAGCAGCTTTTAAGCCTGGGGCAGGGGTGCAGCTTGTGCCTGAGCATTGAATGAGGAGTGGGATGAGGGAAATTAGCTGACTTTCAGCCTGGAATAGAAATTAGGCTGCTGTGGGGAGGAGAGCTTTAAGACAAACATCTCAGGCTTTTGTGTAGAGGTATTGAGGGAAAAAAGAATAAAATAAAGAATTTTTAGAAGGATGTTTTGTTGATTGACTGATTGTGTAAACTTGAGTAAGAAAAGCTCAACTGAAGTGTCTCAGCCATTTCACACGCAGGGTGTGGAAGACGGCCTAGGGCATCTTGTCACCTGGATGGTACAAAGGGGATAGGAGGAAGGATGTGTTGGCAGAGGACAGAGAGGAGGGGGAAGTCCAGGGCAACGGGGGTCTCCGAGGCAGCCTCCCTCCCTAGAGGGATTTAGCTAAGAGACCAAGGTTTGGGATGGATAGTCCCCAAATGAAAGATCCGATTTGATTGAGCTAAGGGAACCTACCAATGAGGGTTTGGTGTTCTTGTGTGATTCCTTTATGAGCAGGGGTGAGGTGAAGTCTGAGATAAGTCTTCTTAATCTGAAAGAACTGGTTCTCGTCTGGAGATAGCTGGTGCCTATTATCAGGAAGCTAAGTGACTAAGTACTGTTTGTACTGCACAGAGCTGGAGAGGAGCGGTACAGTTAAAGGTCATCACCTATTGGACAGGGTGGCCAGGGCTAAGGGAAGAGACGGGAAGGCTGGCCAGTGTTTGTCCGAAAAGGAATGTGTTGTTGCAGAATCCCTGAGAAAGAACGATTTAAATGAGTTGGAAGTTTTCAGTGCTGGGAGCTTTCCAGGTTAAGATAAAAGGATTTTGGGAATTAGGATCAAGAGTGATTTTTTTTAAAGTATAAGGTCAAGCACTGGAAATAAGAAATACCTGGTAGTATTGAGGAAAGAGAACTGTATGGATTATACGCTAGAGCAGTGGTGGGTAGGAAGGCTCCATTGATAGTGTATAGGTCCTGCACCAGATAATAGGTTCTATTTGGGTTTTTATTGCTGGTGTAAGGTATTTTAATGACCAGGGGTACGTTTCAGAAAGCCCAATGGAGAGCACCTTGGGGACAGTGGGTTGGAACCCCCGTGACCTGTGGGCTAAGGGTTACTGTATCTTGTTAGGGAAGGAGGTGGGGTTTGAGGGTAACCTTAACAGGTGTGAAATGAGAATAAAGGTGAGTGACCCACATGATAAGGTTGACTTGGCATAGACTGGGGTAAAGTTTATGTAGTCAGGGTTGAGCAGAGGTGTGGGCTGCAAAGAAGAAGAATGGCTAAGGCTGAGAACAGTGGGAAGGAGAGGGAAGTGAATGTGGATAATGCCCTGGTCCTATCACCTGAGGGAGAGGGAGGACTGAGGTTGGCTGTAGTTCTGGTTTGGGCACAAGAGTGGGCAGTAAACAGAGGAAAAGAGGTTGAAGAGCCAGGGAGAGGGGAGGAGGCCAGGGAGAGGGGAAGAGGCCAGGGAGAGGGGAGGAGGCCAGGGAGAGGGAAAGGAGGCCAGGGAGAGGGGAGGAGGCCAGGGAGAGGGGAGGAGGCCTCTTCGGGGCAGGTGCAGGAGAAAGGGCTGAGCTGAGGGATTTAGGGTGGTTTGATCTGTGAGACTGAACTCAGGTTCAAGGATAGAATCAGAGTCAAGTCTAGGTTGACCATGGAGGAGGAGAATCTGGAAAGTAGTTCAGGACTGAGAGGAAGTTGACTGTGGTAAAAGAAAGCTGCACACGAGGAACTTTGAGCCTCTGGCTGTTGTGCTAAATATATCTATTTAAGTCTCAAAGAACTTGGAAGTTGAAGGTTCTGTGTTTAGGTTATTGATTATTATCTACTAACCCACATTACAAAGAAAATAAACGATTTTTGGTTTGATGTCTCCACCTCCTGAGTGGATTTTTAAGGAGAGAACAAAGGTAGTCTGAGCAACCAGAGGGTCGAGTTGGAATTTGGAGTAGTGGAGGAGGGGAGGCCTCTAGGCCCGTGGATGAGAAAATAGCAGACTTGACTTTTCTCCTTTTCCCTCAACCCCTCCGTTTTTACCAGTGTTACTATTAAGATTTATTAATCTTTAGATACTTAGTTGAGTCTGTGCTATTACTGTTGAATTCTTTTCTCTTTTTAATGGTGGTGTAGTTGGCTGCTTTCAGCAGATATTTACTGTATGCCAGTATTTGGTTTGTCTTTGTGTCTATATTATTACTGCAAATCTCTTTTCTCTTGTACAGGGTGGTACATTGATAGCTTTTAATAATTCTTATAGTATGTCAATATCCACTTTGCCTTTGACTCTATTATTGTGGCTGATTTTATTTCCATTTTCAGGGTGGCATAGTTGTTGCTATTAGTTCATTTTTTATTGTAAGCCGATATCAGCTGTGTCTTAAAATACTGCAGCTCATTTCCACAGAACTTGCTGCTGGGTCAGTAACAGTGCTCTCTTCTCTCCTTAGATTAGTGGAGGTGGTCAGTTAGAGGAAAGGCCTATAGTTAGTCATGACCAGAACACCTCATTGAGAGGCAGGCAGTAACTAAAGAAACCTTCATGCCAGAAACAAAGTCACTCTACTGTAAATGTCCCATGAATTTCAGCACACACACACACACACACACCAATAAAGACATGAGAAAATGAGACACCAAAATGCCTCCAAAAACTTCCAACTCTGCTAAAGTTGATACACGGAACATTGATGGGGATAAAATCAAAAGTCCAAAGGGATAAAAGAAGAAATAAACAAAAAGATCAATAGCATGCTCAGCAAGCTCAAAGATGATATAATTAAATGGATATTGGGCTTAATAAAACAATCAGTGAACTTACAAAAGGCAATAATAAAAAGCTAGCCAATGCATCCCCCCAAATACATATCATGAATTACCAGCTTGGCAAAGAATTTGAGTCCAACAAAAATACCAAATAGAATCCAGGAGATAAAACGTCTCTTAAAAGTACAGGTAACAAATGTGACCATCGTGAAAACAGAGTCAGAAATAAAACACTGGGTTAGTGCAGGTGCCAGATAACACAAAGAGTATTAATCTGAGATTAATTGGAATTAGTGAAAAATCAGAAGATACACAAATGGTATAAAAATATGTTTACAGAAATAATAGCAGAGAACTTTGCAAGCATGGGGACATGATTTAACATACATTAAGTGATGTGTTTAACATACATTGAACATCCATGATCAGAAAAGAACTCCAGCTGGGGTGGTGCCTGTAATCCTAGCTCCCCAGGGGAGCACTACAAGCTCAGGCCAGCTTGGGCTACACAGTGAGAGCAAGGCCAAGCTGAACTACATAGTGAGACACTGTCCCAAACAATCCCCCCCAAGGAAATTTATGTGTTTTATTTAAAATGTAGAACAAATCTGAATTGGAGAAAAATCCATTTCTTGTTGGTCTGGCGAGAATTCAGGAGCCTCGGTCTCATGAGTGCTGGGATTGCAGAAATGTGCCACCATGCCCAGCTATCTTTCTTCACTTTTCCATCATTCAGAAACAATACTGAGGCCAAGACAGCACGCGTGACCTGGCCTGTCATGGACCCGCATTGTGGAAGGGAATGTGTATGCGCTGAATATCGGATCCTCCTTCCCACTCAATTAAAGGAAGCAGAGCCCTGCAGAGGCCCAGTCTTTAGTCCCTCTGTGAGAGTTTGAAAATGGCTAAGAGAAGGAAAAAATAGTAAAGGTGATTTTAGGGCAGAACCAGTAAAACAGAAAGTAAGGATTGGCCCTTCTTGAGAAGCAAGGTCCACGTTCCAGGGGGAAGTTAACTGGCCCGGAGTGGAAGGAAGGAAGGAAGGAAGACACAGAGCTCTTCAATCCAAAACTCAGAGCGGATCACAAGTCTTCAAAGCCCAAAGCCAGTCAGCAGCCAGTCATGCTGTAATGACTCACACAAGGCTCTGCTTAGGATGACGGGAAACTTGTCCCCTAAGCTAGGTAAGGCTGGACTCTCTTACCTTCACGTGGCTGCCCCAACCCATGTGGCTTGTCCTTTAACCATACTCCCCTGGTGCTGCGCTGGAGGGGACTGGTAAGGCCGCCAGGGAAGGTTCTCTCAAGATAAGTGTGACCAACAGACCACTGACCACCAGGCTGAAAGGGCGTTTGATCTGCTGTGGGGAAAGCAGCACTGTTTCACCCACTCAGCTCACATCCCTAGCGATTCACAGCCCCAGGGGTCAACAGGCGGGAAGTGCGAGGTGGGAGATGCGTGACCTGGGAGTTTTCTCAGCGGATTCTCTCAGTCATGCTTCCTCCACAATGCCCTCACGTGAGGCCTCTTCAGAGAGGAGGGATACTGCGTGTGTCTTCCCTGGGCTCAGAGGCACGTGTCTACATCTTTCACATGCTGAAGTTCAGTCTTTTGTGTGTCATTCAAGACACTTCTACTTGGGCTTTAAATGTTCCTTTTGGGGGACCATTTCAACCTCATCCACCTTACGTGCAGAAGCTTGCTATTCCTAAACACGCGGTTCTCTGCCCAGTGTCTCTGTGTCTCCTTCTGGTCTTTTCCTGTCTGAACTGCTCTTCTCTCACCCCTAAAAAACTATGTCCTTGAAAGTTCTGCTCAAGGTAATGTTTTTGCTCTGAGACTTCTCCTGATCTCTCCCACTACATTCCTTTTCTCCCGCTGCTCCCTAATCACCCTGTCCTCACTTCCACCGGGCTCTTAGAGTCTGGTTTGTGTTACAGTTTTATGGCCCCTTCCACTGTGAAGAACGCTCAGCACTTTGAGAGTCTCAGACGGAATTCTGGATTTCATTGCTTCTGAGGAAAAAGACAAGGTGGTTCCAGGGCCTGACAGCTGTCTTCTTTCACATAAAAGTCCTGTCAATATTTATACCTGAGTGATAAGCTATCAGAGGAGCTGAGCTGCCTCTCAGGTAAGGGTGGGAGGCACCGGTGCTGGCCTTGGCACGCATCCAAGGGAGGTTCTCCTGAGATGGGTGACATCAGCAGAGCACAGCACTGCCAGCCGCAGAGGACATTTGGTCGTCTGTAATTAAGAACCACAGACAACCAGCCTCTGTCTTCCCTAAGACACAGTGGCAATACCTGATCTCCATTTAGGAAGACACAGGGCTAGTACAGGGGTGGGAAGGACACGTGGAGAATGCGCCCTGCCTGCCCCTGGGACTGAGGAACACTGCTGGGTCAGGAGGCCAGGCTGGTGGTGTGAATCGCGGGCAGGTTCTTCTGTGTGTTCTGGAGACTGGGCTGTTTGCTGCACCTGCTGCACTCCCAGGAGGTCAGGGCTGTCCTGAGAAGGTGGCACCTGTGCCTGGCTGACCTCAGCCCAGCACTCAGATGACAGAGCCTCTTCCCTCCTCTTACATGTGAGTTGGGGTGTGTGCATAGACACAGAGATGAGGAATCTTACACGGTAGGAATAAGCGAGCTGGTTGTGGTGGAACATGCCTGCAGTCTCAGCACTCTGGAAAACTGAGGCAGGAGGCTCAAAAGAGTTTGAGCTCAGTCTGGACAACTTTGCAACCTAGTGAGACTGTCTCAAAATAAAAAATAAAAAGTCTCTGGATGTAGCTTAATGTAAAGGTTCTGAGTTCAATCCTCAGCACTGAAAAAAAAATTATAAAGAGTAAAGCAGATATCCTGACCTAACTGCAGCCGTTTTGTCCAATAAAGCTGTAGTCATTCTGTTCTACAGCCACTGAGCTCGGCCAAATCACAGGGTTTGTTATCAAACTGAAACTTCTGTAAATGTTCTAAAAGCAACTTTGCTGCCCGCAGCTGTGCTCACCACAAGCTACCTGTTGTACCGTGGACTTCAATGCTATGCTTAGCTTCTGTAGCTGCCCACTCACTGCCCTAGTAAAAAGGCACACATTTTGTATCGGGACTTTGGAGACTATGCCTCTGGGTCTTCCAACCTTAGATCGTTTTCTTTATTCTCTTCAGCTCCTGATTGCTGTTGACTCAGTTTTGCAGCAAGATTCTGGTGTGGTAGCCTGGGGAGCAAGTGAAGGCATTACAACGGCCCTCACTGTGGGTGGTGGAGGTGGGTCGCCCTGCACCACATCCCAGCCCACTCCGATAGAGGCGCTCCCATCTGACTGGCTTCTGCGGTTCCCTCCACAACCTCTGGGATACCACCCCCATCTCTAGCTTTAAAGGAGAACAAAATTAGGCCATCTGGATTTCTAAATCATGGTAGGACCATTCTGGGTTTTTGTTTTTGTTGTTGTTTGTTTGTTTTGTTTTGTTTTTTTCTGATAGGCCTGTCCCAACAGACAGAGGAGGAGCTTGATCACCTCCTGGACAGTTTCTCTTTTCTGGGGGGAAGGCAGAATATTTTAACTTCTGAATGAATGTGTGAGTGAATGGATGACACCCCTGGCAAATCCAGCTGCTTTGGGTCTTTGTGTCTGTGACTCCATGGCTTCAGTTACAGAGTCCAAGTGGGCTTGTCCTGCGGGTCTGTCATATGGCTCAGAGGCGACTCATGTCCTCATTATAAGGGTCACTGACTGGGCCTAGGATCATGGCTGTGCCTGTTGCTGAGAGAGACCTTCATCCCCAAGAGGGGAATAGCCAGGAAAGTATCCGAGTGGGCCTCTGATATGAGAGCACCCCATCTTTGTTATGTCTGAAAACAGGGAACACCACGTACACACAGGGAGTCAGAATGGGATCTAACCACTCAAAACCTGCCATCCTGGAATGTCTCTTGAAGAATTTTAAGAAGGGTTTTTCTGGTGACTACAGAATCAAAATGAAACCTGCTCTGTGAGACTGATTGGCTGAAACTCAGTCCGAGTTGGCTCCCTGAAGAGACATTAGATGAAAGAGAAATCTGATTCTGGGATGTGATGATGGAGACAGGACCCAAAAGCCATCTGAATTAATTTCCCTACATACATTCTTGGCTAAACTTAGCTCTGAATGTCCCACCTTGGCTCCACTCCTGTGCTCTGTGTCAGTGAAGCACAGTCCTCCTGATACCTTCCCAGACCCCTCATCAAAGAGAGAGAGCTCCACCACCTCATCCGCACAGGCTTCCTCGCAGAAGTCCGTCGTCTGCCATCTGCCACCACCTTATCAGCTGCCAGCTGCCACTGGTGCTGCCACTCTGCTCCCCACCTCTCCTCTGGTCAAACTGGCCCCATCAGCCAGCTGCTTCCAGCTCCAGACTCCTCCATTCCCAGTTCTCCACCAGCTACACACTGCGGCCCCAACCTGCCCCTTTGCCTCCAACTTGGGAAGCCCCATCAGTCACTGGCTGCACTCAGCCATGGAGGCTTCCCCTCCAAATTCCCCAGCCCTCCAGCTGCCCTTTTGTGCCTACCCTGGCAAGATGGCTCCACCAACAGTGAAGAAGGCTCTATTCCCCAGCCTGTCCTTTTCTAGCAGCATATCAGCACAACCGATCACCTTAACTAGAAGCACCATATGCCCTTGTACTCAGAAAAACCATAGATCATGATCAAACTGCTCATCTCCATCTTTCAAACCTATGATCCCACCCAGGATGATCCTGTACCTTAATCAACACTGAGAAACATCACCACATTTTGACTGAGGCAGAAAACTGATTAAAGAGAGTGGGCCCTCCATGGGCTGTCAACTTTGATGGATGGGTTTCATGGCCTTTCCCAAAAGTCATCCCATTTGGAATTACAACACCCCAGCAGGAAACATGGCAATCCAGAGATACCATCACACCCTTTTCAGAGGCATCAGATAGGAGGACAAAAGGCCCATCAATATGTCAAAACTTACTTCTGTTACCCAGAAGCCTGATGAAAGTCCTTCAGACTTGATTAGAGACTCTGTGAATCCTATAGGCTCCACACCCTTTTGAACTCTGAGGCCCCAGAACATCTACAGATGGTAAATGCAGACTTCATTGCATAAGCAGTACTGGATATCCAGAAGAAAATCCAGAAGGTAGATGGCTTCAGAGGGCTGAATGCAACCAGCTTCTCCAGATTGCCAGTAGAGTCTATGCCAACCTCAAATACAAGGCAAAACAGGAAGAACAATATGAAGCCAACAACCACTCCAAGAAACAATCTTCTCTCCTTGCCGTGGATCTTGGAAGACCAATTCCTCCCTAACTACCCCAAGGCCCATCCATTGTGTCCAAACAAGACCCCAAACCTCAGCCATTCCTCTCACCTTCCAGCTCAACTCTTTCCAGTCTTGTGGATGACCATACCCTTTGGCCAAGGACCAATGTGCAAAATGTAAAGGCTTGGGCACTGGAAGAAAAAATGCCCACTTAGACTAAAAGATAAGGATTCTCAAAAGCTCCATCCAGCCCGGATCAGATGATAACCCCTTCATAGGTCTGCCAGGCTCAAACTAGGCCAAAC
Organism: Hydrochoerus hydrochaeris; assembly: GCA_004027455.1. NCBI lineage: Eukaryota > Metazoa > Chordata > Mammalia > Rodentia > Hydrochaeridae > Hydrochoerus > Hydrochoerus hydrochaeris. Next base: position 48,457 of record PVLA01007643.1, on the reverse strand, counting down.
TGAGATCCCTTCTCCAGGTGGGCCCCAGGAGCCCATGGTTCAAGTCTGAACTGGGGCCAACCTATGACTTGTCCATCACTGGTGGAGAGTGGAGCAGAACACTGCGGTTACCCAAGCCGTTACTCCTCTAAAATACCATAACCAGGGCTACAGGGATGCCTGGTTCATTCCTTCTTCCAAGCATGAACTTGCAGCCTAGGAGGACATCAAATCACACATGAATCCCTTTACTTGCCAGAGTGCCCAACCCTGATCCTGGGAAGAGACATCCTATCCAAGTTAGGGGCCACCATCGCTTTCTGTCTGGGACGGCCCACTTCTCTGTCCCTTCTGGCTCCATAACCACATTTCCTGCTTGCTGTTGCAGTCCCCCAAGAAGAAGGGTGATTGATGGGCCCACACATAGATGAAACCAACCCAGAAATTCTCAAGACTTTTCTTTCCCCAAGTTTGGGCTAAAGACTCTCCTCCTGGACTGGTCATCAACCACCTTCCTCTGATTGTGGGACTCCATCCTGGGGCAACCCCTACATGCATCAACAGTACCCCATGCTGCAAGAGGCTTGACCAGGAATTCAGCCACCCATCCAGAGACTTCAGGGCTATGGAACACTCAGACTGTTAATCACCCTGGAATACACCTCTCCTGCCTGTAAAGAATCCCAATGGGGAATATCTTCCAGCTCAGGATCTCTGAGCCATCAGTGCTGCCATGGTTGCCTTCCATCCTGTGATTCCAAACCCTTATACACTCCTCAGTCTTCCGCCACCCTCAGCCTGCTGGTACACCTGCCTGGACCTCAAGGGGTCCTTCTTCCTTCTTTAGTTGGCTCCTGTGAGCCAGCCCCTCTTCACTCTTTAATGGGAAAACACCAGTTCCATACTCAAAAGTCAGCTGGCCTGGACCTGACTTCCCAAAGGATGATTCAAAAACTCACCTACCCTCTTTGGAGAAGCCCTTGAAACTTCCCTGGCTGGTTTTCCCAGCACAGGATACCACTGCTTTTCTCCTCCAGTACAGTGATGGTCTTCTGACTAGTGACACCCAAGCTGCCTGCTAGGAAGGCACAGAAGCTTTGCTACGACATCTGACAGAAACTGGCTACACAGTATCTTGAAAAAATGTTCAGACGTTCCAACAGAAGATCAGATATCTGGAATTTGACATAATTAGGGACACCAGAAAGAAAAGAGGTCATTTGTTCCATCCTGGTTCCAACCATGAGGAAGAAGCTCTATAAATTTCTTAGAGCATCTGGCTTCCATAGCATCTAGACCCCTGGATTCACTGAAAGGCAAAAGCTTTGTATGATGTTTTATCTGACAAACATTCAATGCCTTCAGTTGGAACTCAGTACAAAAAAAAGCATTCAATAACATTTTTTTAAAAGGCCCTTTCAACAGCTACAGCCTTGGGAATTCCAGATGTTCAACTTGTTTGTTGATGAATGAGGACATGTAGCCTCAGGGACAGTCACCCAAATAGTCTGCCCCGGGAGCTCCCCGTGGTCTACCTGTCCAGAAACTTGCAAGGGTCGATCCCTTTGCATCCACACTCTGGCAGCCACCATAATTCTGATCAAGGAAGCTGAAAAGCTCACCTTGGACCAAGGCTAACCACTGGAGTACCACATGTGCTATTGGACCTCCTGAATAATCATCGACACTGCTGGCTCTCCAACAGCTGGGTCACCTAGTACCAAGGACCCCTGTGCAAAAATCTTCACCTGATTTTTGTGTAAAACCACTCAATTCTGCCACCTACCTACCCACCAAGCTGGGCCCATCAGACCAGGACTGTTTGGCACTGACCAATGAGCTTTTCTCGAGCTGATCAGACCTAAATATGGACCCCTGGAAGATGCTGCATTCATCCTGTGTACAGATGGAAGTAGCTCTGTTAGGAATGGGTCTGACAGGCAGATATGCTATGGTCCCCTTGGGTGAGATTATTTTGGTTGAGATGCTCCTGCAAGGATGGTCTGCACTCTGAGCTGAACTACAGGCCCTCGTACAGGACCTCAATTGGTCTGAAAACAAAAAGGTCAATATTTCCACAGATTCTGGGTATGCCTTTGCTATAGTCCTGTCTGCAGTACAATATACGAGGAAAGAGGATTACTCACTGTAAAAGGAAAGGTCAACAAAAACAGAGAAGACATTCTAACACTCCTTGCTGCTGTCTGGAAACCCATCAAAAAGGCAATCATCTACCGCCATGGACATCAAAAGGTCAAAGAGCTCATCTCCTTAGAAGAAAATAAAGCAGCTGCCAAAGGAGGATCCTGGGACAAAAACACTTGGAGTCCCGCTACCCCGGCACCCCTCCTTGCTCAGTCAGGCTACCCAACTGATGCAGTTTAGCACATGCATCAGAGAAGGTGGGAACACTGGCCAGTGCAGGCAACACCCCAGGATGCACACCCCCCTGGAACCCTCCCTGACTCATCCCTGGCTCAGCCTAAGAGTCTCACAGCTCCACACGGAGACGTCTGGTTGTTGTGTGACGAATCTCTCCATCCGACCCTTCCAAATGGCTGACGTGGAGCCTGTGCCCTACTGCAAGTGGTTATTCCCTTTACAGTTGCTCAAAGGTCAATCTCTCTTCCTAATCCTTCCTGTGTGTCCACAAAATAGTTCTCAGGGAATCAGCTTCCAGATTCCTTTGGGTTCCTTATCCACATAGATGAGATTAGTGTCTCACGAGGGGTCCCTCATAAATTTAAAGCTCAAAACCAGATAGCTATGGGTTTGAAAGTTCACTGTTCTTGTGGGTCACTATCAACAAAAATGTATATTTAATAACCTATATTTACTACAATCAATAAAGGTTTGTAAATTACACCTGGGATGCTATTAAGGGAGTATCTGAACAACTTGGGTCCACAGGCAGATGGGAAAACAGACTCACTCTGGATATGATGGTAGCAGAAAAAAAGAGTTGCCTGTGATATGATAGGAACCCAATGCCGTACTTTTATCCCAAATAACACTGCCCCTGATGGCAAAGTCACCAAGACCTCTGAGACCTAACAACCCTGTCAGAAGAACTAGCCAAAAATTCTGGAGCTCATGACCCCTTGACAAGTTTACTGGAGCAGTGGTCTGGCAAATGGAAAGGCCTCACAGCCTCTATACTTATTTCCTGCTCATTACGATTGGAATTCCCATTCTTATGGGTCACTGTGTGATCCCCTGTGCACATGGTTGACCTCAGAGGTTAACTGAGCCAGCTCTATGAAGGAGAGACCCCCAGCCTGTTTAGGTTTAATGTACTTGAACCTTCCCTACACTCAGCAGCCCCTGCTAGCCTCAGATGATGGTGCCCTCAGAGTCCCTGAGGAGCATCGAGCTGGGGAATAAGCAGAAATCATGTTCTAACTGCCGCCATTTTGTTCAATAAAGCTGCAGCCATTCTGTTTGCTGCCACTGAGCTCGGCCAAATCTCAGGATGCATTATCACACGTACACTTCTGTAAATGTTCTAAAAGCAAGGTTGCTGCCTGCAGCTGTGCTCACCACAAGCTACCTGTTGTACCGTGGCCGTCAATGCTATGCTTAGCTTCTATAGCTGCCCACTCACTGCCCTAGTAAAAAGGCAGACATTTTGTATCGGGATCCCAGACTTTGGAGACTACTGCTCTGGGGTCTTCCAATATTAAAAAATTTTTTCTTACGTCTACTGAGCTCCTGGCTGCTGTTGACTCAACTTTCCCATAACAGGAGAAAGGGAAGGAAAGGAAGATAGAGAGAGATGAGGAGGAGCTGGAAGAAAGAGGAGGAGGAAAGCAAAGAAGACATTAGAAGGAATGATATTTGCATGGCCTTGAATACTTCTTATTCCTTTATAGTTGGTGGCTTGTCACCTCCTGGAATCCCCTGGGTAACTTCCTGTTTCTTGCATGCCTAAATCTGCAACACCTTCCCTAACCTATTCTGCACACTAAGATTCATCAACAATCTCCTCGGAGAGATTTTGAGGAGAAAAGAAATACTTCCCTCTCTTTCGCAGAAGATAGTCCAGCTGTGTGGTGCGACCAAGACATATGGTGAATGTTTAAATCTAGAATTTATTATAGTAAAAGGCACTTTCCTGTTAACCTCCCTGGAAATACCCTCCCCTCACTTCAAATACCCTTATCTCATGGTTCTTGACACCCTCTGAAGCAGTTCTGAAGTCTTCTCTCCTGAGTGTCTTAGTTGTGCTTTTGTGGCTGCCTCAATGTCCTGAACGCATTCAAAGCCTTCACCTTTCATCCTCACCTTGACTTTGGGGAGGAGCCAGAAGCCGCACTTTGCCAGATCCAGAGAATAAGGTAGGTGAGGTGCACTCTGGCATTTTCATAAGCCTGCCCACCCATTGGATGGCACCCAATAGCGGCGTTTACTGCGCTGTGGGTCACAGCTAATAGAAACACAAAAGAAGACTCCTATAACTGGTTCAGGAAATGGCTAGAATTATGGGCTAAGTGATTTTGAAATGAGAAGGGTAGTGTTTGAGAAGAATTAATGGCAATACATCTTTTGGGGTTTGGGCCTTTTCTTTCTTTCTTTCTTTCTTTCTTTCTTTCTTTCTTTCTTTCTTTCTTTCTTTCTTTGTTTTTGGTGCTGGGGATCTAACTGAGAGCCCCTCTTTCACATGTGCCAAGTTCTCTACCACTGAGCTACATCCCCAGCACTCTGTGACTTTTATTGTAATAAATTTTTAAAGTTTAAATGCTCATTCTATTTTTTGATCACCCCTTACATGTCTGGCTTCACTGGGTGAATCCTTTTAGTGAGAGAAAAATTTTGTTCTACTTTTGGAATAATATATATTCAATTTGATGGGTCCTAAATGGTTCTGAATTCTTAGGAAGTGAAAGCAGGGGAGAGAAAGCGAGGGAGAGAGCTATGTGGGGAAGGGCTTGTGAGTAGCTGCATGGGGAGCTGCTGAGGAAGGAGGCTGAGACCTGCAGACAAAGTGTGCTTCTGCTGAAACTGCACCCCAACCCTCACATGCCTGTGAATACCCTCAGGCTTGGGTACACTCTCATGCGCATCACTGAGAATCAACACTTACCTGTATCTTCCCTAAATTCCCTTTGTGTTGGAGGCCAACAGAGGGAAGGAGGAGGGACAGTCTGGTCTCACGGAGAGACCTTAGGACGGAGGCATGCGGCCGGCCTCCCTCCTCCGTGGCCTCCTCGCAGTCCTGCTCCCCGGCCGCTCACAGCTCAGCGTTAGCCACGGCGTGGTACAGATGCAGAAAGTCAGGGAAGAGGGCCCTGGGCCGGGACGAGCTTCCCCTGAGGAGAAGGAGTTCTTGAAGTGGCGAGAAGCCCTCTTTGCTACCTCACCTTCACCCCAGTGAGGCCTTTCCACTCCCCATATAATCAACCTTTAAACAAGCTAAAATCCCGTATTTAGAGTCACATGGGGGATCTATGGGGGGAAGTGCTGCCTTGTCTACGACTCTTTCTTATCCCCTCAAGCTTCCGTGATAGGAGGAGCCAGGGTGGGAAAGATGGGGCAGCGCTGGCTTTGGGCGTCTCTGGCATTTTCCCCCCTCACCTGTCAATCACTGGCCACCTCCCTTTGCATCCCCGGCTTTTCTATCTTATTCTATTCTAATTTTTCTCTGCTTCTTCGATTCCTGGGTTTCACAAGGAGCCACACCTGTTAGGTGTGTGAGCACAATCAGGGATGTGTGTGCACAGGGATTGGGTGTGCGCGCCCACATTTATGCATTTGGGGGACTGTGCTGAGCCTCGTGACAGGGCATCCCTGAGTTCGCCTGAGGTTTTCTGCGAAATGTCTTCACATTATACATATTCCCTTTTCTTCATTGAAAAATCTTGTGAAATGAACAAAGCCTCCCGCAGAGAACAAGCAAAGCCTCTTTGTTCAGAGCCTGCTCTAGAAGCAGTCAGCTGCCACCATGTGAACGTGGGGCTAACGCAAGGGCAGCGAAGAGTGGGGCACTGTGCAGGGAAAGGGGGGGCTTCGGGTGCGCCCTGACGGTGGTGGCTGCATGGGGCGCTGAGGCGGACGCGACTAAGTGGAAGGACCACATCCTATGTGACTGGCTAGGACACACATGTGGCCTCCTCTGCTTAGTCCTTAGCTGACAGAAAAGAGAAAAATCAAGCAAGTTTCCCATTATTAACCAAATACTAGCTAATTTGAGTCAGTTGACACAGGGGCCATCGTTTGGTACCCTGTATTTTCTGCAGAGAGTGGATCAGCATCTTGGACTTACTGTAGAGCCTGTGGGTCAGAGTTGTTTACACGTGTTTTTATATATGGTCAGGCCATTGTGCACTGGCATAGCCTCTCAGTCTCCTCCTTTGGTCATTCTCTTACTCCTGAGAAGCCCCTCAGAACAGTCAGAGCTCCAGGTCTTCAGTGATCAGAAATCATTCAGTCATCTGAACAGTGGGCACATGCTTAGTGTTAGGATCCAACTGACTAGGCCCAACTGCATCGCCAGGCACGATTTGGGCAAACTATTTACCTCTGTACCCCACTGTTTAATGAGTGAATGCACAAATTCCAACTTGCTCACTCAGAGGTGAGACCAATCTGAGGACTCTGAGACCGTACTGAGGTGGTGGCTGATACCATAAAATAAAAATGGCTTACAGAATAATCAAAAAGGGACAAAATTGCTTTTCTGAGTTTTAGAGATTTCTCTGAGAGGATTAAATGGTTACACAGACATCAGGAACAGTACCCGCCAGAGTTAACAATGTTCTGGAGTCAAACAATTCTGTGCAAGCTTCAACAAAAACATGACTGTCTGGATTTAGAAAATTTATCAATGTCACTTTTGAATCACTGAATTTACCTTGATCCTGCTTGTCTTACCAAAAGATTGCTCCTTTTTGTTATAACAGCCTTAATTCTGCTGAGCTTTGGTGAAACATTTGCCCAGTTTGTAAATGAGCCCTTGTTTTTGATTTACAAACACATTCTGCACCCAAGTGAGAGGATGTGGGCTTTCCTTGAACCTGTTTATAATTTCTGGTTTTGCAAGGCTGGGGAGCTGAGTGGACTACAGGGAGTGTGAAGCTAAGACAGCGTCACGCCTCACCCTCCTTACCCCGCTGCCGTGTCCAACTCCACATACAGGGGAAGTGAGGTTCATTATAATCGGAAACCACATAGCAAAGCTACCTTGAATTTCCTGAAGGAATTTTTTTCTTTCCACCCAAGGTTCCCCTGTGATCTTACTCTCTCTTTCCTCCCTGGGACTTCAAGAAAGACTTCTAACTTCAGCTCAGGTTTTTAGTAAAACTAACGTGTGGTGTTCTTGACTCCACTCCCTTCAGGAAGTATTCAAAGATGCCATTCAAAGAGACCCTTGGGAGGTATCTGACCACCCACGGGAATGTTGGGAGCCAGGACCCACTGAGGCTTTCCCTTGAGCTCTCGCACATCTTACTTTACTTCCACCAAATAACAAACCTAAGAAGTATATAAAATCTTCATTACAGAAAAGGAGGAACTGAGGAGCACGGAAATAAATGTCTGTAAGTTGTTTAGCTCATAATGGGCTGAACCAGGGTTGGGACTGGGGCAATTTGAATTCAGAACATGGAAGGGTATTTTGATATTTCTTATTCTAGGTATCAAAGTTGATTCTCAGAAAAAATAGGTCTCTTTCTAGGTTGTAATTGTGCTGGTTAAAAAAATAATAATAAAATGGGAAGTAATTGTTTAAAAAAGAAAAAGGAACTAAGAATGGGGTAAGGGAAAAGGAAGGAAAGGAAAAGAGAAAAATGCAGGGTAGCTATACTATTACTGTGTTTTAGTTCACTGAAAAGGAAGGTCCATGCTAATATCAACTGGAGAATTTTTTATGTCCATATCTTATACACTGAGTAATTACTTTGAAGATGACAATATGCAATGTATTAACTACTGTTAGTCTCCTAGTATTTTGTTATGAAATTATTTACTTGTTTTCAACAAAAAATAATATATGATAAAAATAATAATATAAGATTATATATATTTTGGGTAATCTTTCATTCCTTTACCTAGGTTGGACCTACAGGTCAGGGGTCACTGTATAAAAATTGTCCAAGCACCCTCAATGCACAGGAAAGGCATGGAGGGGATGGGAAGAGGTGAGTAGACCCAGCCTGGATCCCTCTTTGTCCTCCCCATCCAGACACTCTTCCTTCTCTGGGTCTGGGAGAGCTTCTGGCTGAAGGCAGAGAACCCCAGTTCTCCGCTTTCCTCCCAGCAGAGGTGTTACTGGGAAATGTGGAACTCTGGGAAAAAGTGTGTCAAGACACCTGAGGAGAGAGGGCTTCCCTTGCCCATAATCACCTTTACCTGCCCCTCTGTTAATGACCAAGTGACGTAGCAGGCAAAGAGTCCCAGCACTTTGTTGGGTGTGTGTGGCTGCATTGGCTTTCTCTGCAGCTGCCTGTCACCAGCAGGTAGATGAGGTTCACATGGCAGTGAGAGTCCTGCAGGCAGATCCCCTCTCTCCCCCAGCAAACCTGAACAGGTGTTTGCCTGGGCCATTCCCTACCCTTTCCACACAATGTTCTTCTTTTTATCTGATTGGAAACCAAAATACTCCTCCCACCTTTCTTGACAGCCAAACCCCTTGGCAATCTATATAAAGACCTGGCCTCCAGGACTGGGTGCGGAAACTGATCTCCCTCTCTGGAGACCCAGGTAAGCAGTCTCAGGTCTCAGGAGGGCTGGAGAGGAGGAAGCTGAGGAGGCTGCTATGCTGAGAAAGCTGTGGCTCTCACTAACTCCAAAAACGCTTGGAACAGGGAACCATTTGCTGGGGCAGAGGGGTAGGGGGCTGCAGGAACAGGCAAGTGCAAAAAGCTGATGGGCTGCAGGAGAGCCCCAAGGGTGAGAAAAGCTGGGCTCTCTCTTTGGAATACAATAAAACCCCTTGTTAGGATGCCAGACACTGCACTGAGTTTTCTTTGTGCACTAAGACAACAGTGTCTGTCACCTGTCATCCTGGATGTCACAGCAATAGCTCAGTGATAAAATCTTCCAAATTTGCCTCAGTTTGTTCAGAATAATCTTCTGATGAGCCATTTGAACACTGGGGGAAATGTATTTTATTTTTCAAATTTACTTTAGGCAGAAGAAAATCCAGTATTCAAATATGGCCCTGCCAGGATTTTAGATATTGAGTTACCACCTAAAGGAGAGAATAACTTTTGTTAATAGTGGGAGTGCAATGAACTTGGAGAAACATGTGTACGAATGTGTGATCACTTGGAAAATCTCTCTGGAAAAGATGTGTCTTTCCAGAAAGGGGGCCTGTATCCCAGGAAGCAGCAGATGGGAGCCAGAGTTTAACTGCTCAAGGCACGCTCCTCCTTTCATTTCCTTTTCCCGTGTAGGCTCTCCCAGGACAACGAGGTCACCATGGAGAAGTGCTTTGTCCTGTTCTCACTGCTCGTCCTGGTGCTGCTGGGACTGGGGTGGGTACAACCTTCCCTGGGCGCAGAAAGCTCGGCTATGAAGTTCCAGCGGCAGCACGTGGACTCAGAAGGTTCCTCTAGCAGCAATGCTAACTACTGCAATGAGATGATGGTGCGCCGGAAGATGACACAGGACCGCTGCAAGCCGGTGAACACCTTTGTGCATGAGCCCCTGGCGGATGTGCAGGCTGTCTGCTTCCAGAAAAATGTCCCCTGCAAGAACGGGCAGACCAACTGCTACCAGAGCTACTCCAGCATGCACATCACAGACTGCCGCGTGACGAGCAACTCCAAGTTCCCCGACTGCTCATACCGCACCACCCAGGCGCAGAAGAGCATCGTCGTGGCCTGTGAGGGGAACCTGTATGTGCCAGTCCACTTTGACGCTTCTGTGGAGCCCTCCACCTAGGCCAGCAGCGAGACCCCCTTCCCACCTTCTCATCCTTTCAGCACCTGCCTTTCCCCCTTCTTTTCTTGCCCCAAAGGAAGTTACTGCCTTCAGGGCTCTTTCCAACACGCAAGCTTCCCTCTGCTATGTCCTGCTCCCGCATGGCTTTGGGGCTGAGGAGTGGGTGGTGAGGTGGGCCCTGTGTTAACTCCTTCACTGCTTCTTTCAATAAAACACAGTTGCAGTCACTAGATTCCTAGTGGATCCTACTCAGGATCTGTTTCTGAGGTTGCTTTCCGACGAGGAGGAAGACATTTCAATCTGACTCTTTCTGTTGAACAGCAAATGGAGAATTTAAACCCTTCCCCCTTCAGACTCTGGGATGTCAGTGGCATGAGCAAATTCGCTTTCTTGTAGATTCCTTTATGTCAAAACCAAAACTTTGCAATGTGTACTGTTTTAGACTGAAGGGAGCTACAGTTGGGTGCATTGTGGCGCTGGGTAAACCGCTGAGGTGCAGCTAAGATGTCCTCGTTCTCTGGCCCAGGAGGGAGGGCAGGGGCACAGGAAAGCCCTGAACTGCTGCGGGGGAAGGAGGACTCTGGAACTACAATCCTAAATTTCCATTTTATTTTTTGTTGAGTGAGCTATTTCCACATCAGAAAAGTGACTCCTGGAAAGTCAGGACCTTAAACCATAGATCTGAAAGACCTCAGAGGTAATGGAATTGAGGGGTGCCTGGTAGATTTCAGCTTGGAGGTAGACCTCCCTAAGACTGGGCACTGGTGTGCTTGTAAAGTTCTCAGGACTGTTTCCTGGTCTCCGCCCTGAAATGTTAGGTAGTTCTTCTGCAAATCATCCCTTAAATGTGGATGCATTGTTTGTAGGTGTTAGTAAGTGTATGTGGGAAGATGTTTTCTCAGATTCCTTCCTTCACCCTCAAGGTTCTTTTCCATTTCTGTATTTTTAATACAGTGGAATATACTTTTTAGAGAAGTCTGAGGTTCACAGACTGGGTAAGCCATCTCCATCTTCCTGGTCCGCGATTAAGCACTGTTAATATGTGTGGGCTGAGAGCACAGGGCATGTGGCTGTGGCGTGTGTGGAAGCCGGGTTTAAAGCTCATCACACCCTTACTTTATTCTCTAGTTTCTTCCTGTTGCAAGTCTGGGCAGGGGCCACAGGCCAAGGGTCAGTGTCCCTCCCTTTACACTTACCCTGAGCCCACAGTGGGAGGTAAGGGGGCAGGGGGCCTGAGGCTGAGTCCCAGCCCTTTTACAGCTCCTGTGTCCCTGAGGAAAGTCCCTGTCCCTCTTTAAACCAGTTGCCTAATGGGGGCAGAGGTTCAGTGACCCCAAAGCCTCTTTACACTTAGGGTTTTCCAGTTGCGTGCCCACTGGGCACTGGCATCCAGTTCTTACTTATGTACAGTTAAGAATCTCTAGAAAAATCACACACTGAGATGGGAACTAGATCAGTGAAAGCCTTTCAGCATAAAAACACTTTAGAGGTCTTGATCATCTTGGCAGGTGTCACATACTTAGCCAGGGCAGTTTCCTGGCAGGTCACTTTAGATGGCTTCTGATCGTCAAAGCTTACAGTTTACCTCTGCCTGGGCTCACGGGTCTCCTCAAGGCCTGACAGCCCATGGAAGCTTCTGCCCTGGCTCAGAGTCCACAGTAGGGAGAGCCTGATGTGTGGGTGCAATCGGGGCAGCAGTGAGAAGACACAGGAGTGGGGGCAGGAAGCTTCTTGGCTTCCTTGGAAACCTGCTGATGGAAGTGTAGCGCTGGTCCATACTGCTGACCAGCAGAGGAAACTGTCTTCCTCACTCTCCTTCCTGCTCACAAACACCACCGTACAATTGCTCAAGGAGAGAGCCCTGAGACGTGGGGACATGGGATTGTTGTAACACAGGAACAAAGTGTATTTTCATGGGACACGACTATGGGTGCACAGGACTGTATTCTGTGGAATTAAGAAACATCAGTCTAGGATTGGTCTCTTTTCATCTAAGGTACAAAATGTTTATCTTGAAGATACTAAAACCTAGGCATGAAACCAAGAATAGAATACAGAAAACCTGGTCAGGAGACAGATGTGATAGTGCATGCCTATAATCCCAGCTACTCTAGAGATCAAAACAGGATTGCAAATTTCAGGCCAACCTGTTAATTTAGCAAGACTGTCATAGAATTTTTAAAAAATTAATGCTGTACTGAGGATATTTTTGAGCATAGTGGTGCCTACCTGTAATCCTAGCACACAGGATTCTAGGTAGGAGGGTTGTCAATTTAAGGCCACCTGGGAATCTTTTCCAGATTCTGTCTCAAGTAAAAAAACTTGAAAGGACTGGAGATGTATTTTAGCACTTCCTGAGTTTAATCCTCAGCCTCCCAGCCCTAATCCACTCTTAAAAAAAAAACAAAACCAAAACATACTATTAACTCTCTGTCAGAGGTATCAACATCACTTCCGAATAAGTATAGACAATGACCACAACGAAATAAATGAAATCATAAGGAGCATTTAAAGGGGTGGAGAACTTCCTTCCTTGTAGTCCCAGGGACACAGAGGCAAGCCAAGTGGTTGAGTTTTCAGGGAGACCTCAAAGATGGTGGAGGGACCTAGGAACAAAGTAGTTCTCCTTAGAATATTAGAAGATGATGACTTGAAAGGGGATAAAAACAATTTCACTCACTAGCGGGCAATAGGAAGGGGTTTTATTGTTGTGAATACAGTGCATTAAAGTTCAGCGAAAGTCCCTAAGGCCAACATTCCTCTCCTCCCTTTCTGTATTTTCCTTGCCTCGACACAAACAGATCTCCAAAGCAGAATAGACAGAGAGAGATATGGATATAATTTCCAACTCTAATTCAGTGTCTGAGGCACTGTTATCTTCTCAACACCTTCCGTCTTTCTTCTGAGGGAGCGAGACATCAAATAAGAAAAGGAAAAGGAAAGTAAACTGCAACAGGAACTGTGTCAAAAGAAAGGAACCGTGTCCTCCTTCCTGGTGAGGCGCAGTGCAAGTGAGCAGGGGCGGCCAGGGAGAGAACAAGTCAGTCAGTGTCTCCGGGAGCCTACTGGCCCCTCCCTCAGCAGCTGGATGGTGTCGAGGACAGCCGGAGTTGATGGCAGCTAAGGGACACCAAGCCACTAAATGCCTGTATTTCTGGGTTGATGATGCTGACCCGGGGCCAGAGGCCTGAGCATCTCTTGGGAGGATGGTACCTATTATTGTTATCCTGCTCTGAAGTGCTTTTTTTTTTTTTTTTAAAGATAGTAAAATCCAACAAAACAAGACAGAACAAAGCCAACTGAGACAAGGCAGCAAAATTGGTACAGAACTTCAGAGCAGGATACTGGGAAGACAATAATAGCTACCATAGTATATCTTGTAACCTTCATAATAGTTGTCCATTCCATCAGGTATAGCAAAACCAAACCAACAACAACACACTATAAAACCAATCAAAACGGAATATTGAATAAAACAATCAGAACAAAGCAAAACAGTGAAAATACCGGACTTAAAGACAAGATAGAAGGAAATCCCCCATATTTGCTATATGGCATACTGTCATCCTCCCCAGAGATGCGGGGTGTTTGATTCTCAGCCCGCACCCCGGTAGGCTCACGGGAGGTGCTGACTCTTCTCTCCCTGGCATGCACGTGGCTTACACAACTTACCAGGAAGGCTGACTAGTTGATTTCTTGGTTGGTCCCCCAAGTCCCCACATGCAGATTCTTGGGAGATGCTGACTTTTCTTTCTCTGGTACACTTATCCACACTCTCACAATCTTATCTAAAGTGCACAGGAACTACTGGAAATGTTCTCTACGGGAAATGTTACTCTTCTGAGGTGGTTCTCAGGTCACAGTGAAGAACTTGAACTGGGTAACATCCTTGTACCCACAGGATGGGTACCCCCTACTGGGGAGCCTGCAGATAGTCAGGTTGACAGGACTTGCACTCTCGGGGCAGTTTTTCTGATCATTCATGCAAGTGATGTTGGCCAAGGTGCGGGAATTACATTTTGGAAAGTGTCACGCAGAAAGGTGTTTGGAGGCTCACAGTGCTGGGTATAATTATTGACACCACTCAGTGCCTCAGGACATTGACATCGAATTGGTTGGATGTGCTGCATGACAAACCACTGAGCCTTGCTGAGGCCTGGAGGCACAGCCCAAAGAGGGCACAGTAGCCCAAAAAGTCCCAGCAGTGACAGGAGAGGAGATCTCACATCTCCAAGCATCTTTTCTGTGTAGGAAAAGGGACGATCGTGATAATAGTAGAAACAATAGGAGTAAAATTACTAATCAGAACAATTTACATTCTTGTTTTGCCTTTAAGGATTTTGTAACTCTTAAAAATCTCTCTCACCCCACCTCACAATCCCAGTGAAAAGACTGTGGGGTGAGCAGACCTCTCCTTTGACTGGCATATTCCACTCCCCTCATTGTTGATCTGGACTCATGCATTCAGTAACCCTCACTCAGAAACCAGGTTTATTTTTGTGTTAACCTTTTCCTTCCTGAGATGTTAACCCTTCATCTCTGACCAGCTCCTGCCAGCCATGGTTACCCTGCTCACCCAGCCCAAAGTTCTCCTCTCTTACCAGTGTCCGTGCTGGGCTCCTGGTGAGCTCAGAGCAGTGCCTATTCCAGGCTCAGAGGATTCCTTCTGTTTCTCTTCTCCCCAGCCCAACAGTGCTGCTTGTGTTGGAAAAGAAAAACCTGGCTGTTTACTGATTTGACGTTTTTCTACAGCGAGGATGGGCGTCTAGATCTTTTTAAATCTCCTCTTTAAACTCGCATCATTATCACTATTTATAGACAAAGAACACATTTGCAGAACAAAAAGACTCAAAACAGTTTTAAGGAACTGATCATTTCCTGATAAGTGTTTAGTGCTTTCTTCTTGATTGACAGCTTCAGTGTTTTGAAGTTCTTTGATTTCAGTTTCTTAAGAGAAAATGTCAATGTGATATAATAACTACCACATACTTGCTAATGCTGAGTTCCAACACTAGATGTGAATGAATTATTCATTTATGTGTGTGTTTATTGGGCCGGATCTTATGATACTCAGATTCAGAAGTTCCTGTTTCAGTGAAAGACAGAATGATGGTAAGCAGGCAAGTACATTATATGTACGAAGACAGACTGCAAGTACAGGGTGATGGAGGACATTACAGAGGCTGTGAGGAGACTGAGGAGAAGGAATTACTGGGAATTATCCAAACACGAACTGGATTCTGAGGAATAATTAGATGTAACGGAGAGAATGAGAAGGCCTAAAAACAGGAAAATGTGTGTGAAGACAGCCAGAAGCCTGACGGAGAAAGGCAAATTTAGCGCATTTGCCTCTGAATCTATTCTTCGTTTCTTCCTGTGCTACCTGATTTTTCCTGGTTGTCTCACATAAAGCTTCCGACATGCGTGCTCTGCCTCCTTAGGGTCCCATCTGCTTCCAGATTAGTCTTTCTCTAGCACAGTTATAGTAAATTCAGCACTGTTGTCCAGTGGCTTTTAATGGTTCCAAATATGTAAGGAAATAAAATAATGCCCATGATTTACTTGCTCTGAGATTACTTACAAAACACAAGTTTAATATACAAAAGTTAATGCTGTTTTTAGCTTAGTTTTGAGACAGAGTCTCACTGTGTCACTGTGTAGCTCAGGCTGATTTAGAGCCTAGAACAACTGACCCCCTGCTTCAGCCTCCCGAGTGCTGGGTTACACACATGTGCTACTATGGTAGCGCAGCCATGTGGTTTGATCACCAACTCAAAAGTCAATTGCAGCAGTGAACAATAGGGACTTGAAGTTACAAACACTATACCATTTACATGGTCACACAAAAAATAAAATATTTAGGTATTGATCTAATAAAAGATTTTGTGTGAGGCAGTTTTTTTGTTGCTGTGACCAGTTGTGACAAGGAGCTGAAGACAGTGGGATGGGGCAGGGTTTTAGCGGGTCAAATCTAGGCCTCAGCTATCTGTATTAATTTGCCTGTCTACCATCAAAAGTACGAGAAAAGCCCATAAAAAATGGAAAAATTATTTTCAATCTGTCCAACCTGGAAGGGCAAGTACTCAACTCCTTCCCTCTAACCCCAGCTCACAGCAGTACTCCAGTATATGGTAAAGACAGAACAAACACCAGGACATATGCCAGGCTTTTGATCCATAAAGGACTTAGGACAAAAAATGTTGAAAGTCTGGTTCTGCTGAAAGTTTGACTCTTTGAATGAGAAAGCTGGAGAAACAGATTAACTTTTTAGAATCCTAAGTTTTAAAGCTCACTATTAACCTCTTGGTTACAACACATACCTGAGAAAAACAAATTAAAAGAGGAAAGATTAATTATGCTCACAGTTTCTGAGGTTCAGTCCATGGTTTCTGGCTCCATTCCCTTTATGCCAGTGGCAAAGCAGAAACTTCATGGTATAAAGGATCCCAGAGGAAAGCTGCTTACCTCACAGCAGGCAGAAAACAGAGAGAGAAAGAACTTAGAAGTAGAAAAGTGCTCCTTTGGCTTGCAGTTTCTGTGGTTCCTGAGTGGTCAGTTGGTGCTGTTCGTTTGGGCCTCTGGCAAGGCAGTAATTATGCTAAGTAGCAATATGGTGAATCAATACTTGACCTACCATACTTCCTCGTTGCCAAGAAGCACAGAAATTGAAAGAAGAGGGGCTAGGATCTGAATTTCCCCATACTGTCATCCTCCTAGTGATCTAACTGCTTCCACTAAGCCCCACCTCCCGAAGACTCCAGCATCTCCCAACAGTGCCCAAATTGGGGACCAGACCTTCAATGCACTGGCCTTCAACAAGATCCAGACTACAGCAGACAGTGTGATGTTAGTGAAAGAATAAACAAATAGGTCAATAGAACAGAATAGAATGCCCAGCAAATAAACCTGCAGTGAGCTGATCTTTGACAAGGAAGAATGACAATCCACCTCAGAAAAGTCTTTTCAATAATGGTAGTAGAGCAAACATACAGTAGTGTCTCGGTTAAAAATGCTTGCTTGCAAACAACTTGGTTAGCAAACTATCACGTCCTGACCTAGATCCCCGATCTCCCAAATGAGTGTACGGTGGAGGTTTAAATAAAATAAGACAAGTGTTATGATTTTAGGGCTCCAGGAGGGTCAAAACATTTTAGCTGAGCTTGAGAATCCAAGGGCTAAGACAAAGACTTCTCTGGACTGCCCACTTTTAATAGGTCCAACAACAAGAGGCAGGGAAACTGAGGAAAGCACAGGCAACGAGCAGGACCTTGGGAGTCACTTCAAGGACATCTCCAAGTAATGAATCAAGTAGATTCAGTAGAACTGTCTTATCGTGAAGACATGGTAGGAATGAGACTGTAGGGGTAATTCCTCCAGCTGCAGTCTCTATCTACTTAATTGATGTTTGAGCCGAGTGTCTGCAGCTGTGGCCTTGTCTTGCCCTTTGAGGTATCTCTGGCCTCACAGGTCACTACAGGCCTCAGCCAGAACCAGTGATTCATAGAGGTTCCTTTACTATGAATCAGCTCCCGTCACCAGGCAAGGGGCTGAGGCCTAGGACGGACTCACAGATAAACATAAAAAGCCAATTAGTTAATTTTAAATCCTGCTCAGAGCTGCTGGTCTCCAACAGCAAATGAAAGTGACCAGCAAAATTTTGCTTCTGTTGACAAATTCCATATCAGGTGACAAACAAGAACATGGCCATCTTCCTCAGACAAACACCAACACAGTCATCTTAACCCAAAATCATTAAACAAATTATGTTATTAAACCAAGACAGAACTGCAAGTTTAGATTTCAAAAAATTTTTATATAAATCAATATCTTATGTATTTGTATAGATTTACATTTTATACATTTCATAAAAATGAACAAAAAATGTTCTATAGACCTAAATGTGACAGATTACATAAAAATTTCAGGAGAGAAGGGCTGAGGATCTAGCTCAGCAACATAGCATCTGCCCAGCAAGCACGAGATCCTGAGTTTGATTCCAGGTACCAAATAAATAAATAAATAAATAAAGTTGCAGAAGAGATCCAGGCATGGTGGCACATGCCTATAAACTCAGCCTTCAAGAGGCTATCAGATCACTGCAAGTTCGAGGCCATCCTGGATCATGTGGTTTCAAGGCAGCCTGAACTACATACAAAAACACTGTACCAAAAGAAAAGGAGAAGGAGAAGGAGGAGGAAGGGAAGGAGGAGGAGGAGGAGGAGGAAAAGGAGGAGGAGGAAGAGGAGGAGGAGGAAGAGGAGGAGGAGGAAGAGGAGGAGGAGGAAGAAGAGGAGGAGGAAGAGGAGAAGAAGAAGAAAGGAAGGAAAACAAATGAATAAAGTACACGATCTTGGATTCAGTGATGACTTTTTAGATATAAAACCAAAAGCAGAATCTACAAAAGAAAATGTGGAGAAATTGTTATGGTTTTTGTCTAGATGTTCCCCCAAAACCTCATGTGGTCATAGGTGGGTTTTTTTGAAGGTGGCTGAATCTAGAGCATGTGACTGATTTATACTGCAATCCTGGGATTAATGGTGCTGGGATTAAGGGTTGGTTCAGTCTCTGACTGGATTGGCACCACCCTAATCCCAGTAGACCAGATACAATCTATGGGACAGAAACAGTCTTGTCTCTCTTCTCTCCCTCGTTGCTTTTGCTGTCTTCTGCCATCAGTAACGGGTGCCTCTCTGCTGTGTGACACTCTGCTTTGGAGCCAGCCAACCAATGGCCCGCAAGCTAAATGAACCTTTCTCCCTTTAACACTGGGTGTTGAGTATTTTGTCTCAACAACAAGGAAAGTAACTAAGAAAAAAACTATATTAAAAGTTTTAAAATTCTTACTCTGCAATGATATTAAGAGAATTTAAAAAGTCAGAGACAGAGAATATTTATACAAAATATATATGATGGACTATCCTACAACATTATAAAGAACAATTAAACCCCAACAATAGGAAAACAAGTTAATCATACTTTTAAAGATGGGCAAAATACATGAATGGACACTTTCCAAAGAAGACATACAAATTAGACACAGTATAAATTAACAGGAAAAACAGGGCAGACTAACAGCAGAAAAAACAAAGTCCATTTACACATCCACGTAGGAGACTCCGTAATGAGCACTGAACAGAATAGCCAGAGTGAGATTACAGGTGTGGACCACCATGCCTGGCTCTGTACAGCTTTTTGATGCTAAATGGAAATCTTCCTTATCGACTGGAAGTTTCCCTACAAAGAAGGGAAGAAGATGTATTCATTCTTCTGAGTGCTAAGGGACAGTTGTCTTTGGAGAGTTCCTTGGAATGTCAATGGCAGCGGAGCTGTCAGGAAGTTGTGCTTAAATTTAGTTCGTGGTGTTTGAGTGTGTTCCTGTATGCGTAGTTCAGATGTTTTAAGTCTAATTTTGATTGCATTGGGAAGAAATAGATGGGCTGCACATTAAAGGTGTGTTTATAGTCAGGGGTGGTGCACCCAGCTGCAACCCCAGCACTCAAGAGGCTGAGGCATGGGGACCTCTGTGAGCTCAAGGAACTACATAGTGAGTTCAAGACTAATCTAAACTGCAGAGTGAGTCTTTGTCTCAAAGCAAACAATTGACAAAAAGAGACATGCTAGCTCTTTTCTTTTATATGTGGTTTACCCTACGTAGATGGTTAAGGGTGCTTGGTTTATGCCCTTTCAGAGAAGTCTTGTGGGCCACAAATTAGGGTTATTGTATCTATATCATAGCTCCAGATTAACTCACTTTTTTTTTTTTACCAATCATGAGAAAACTTTATTACTAGGAGTTTGAAACAAATACAAGGTAAGTGCAGTAGTACATACAGGTAGGTACAAATATTAAGAGCAAAGGATTTCTTAGGAAAATTCTACATGCTATGTACAGTACCTCTTAAGCTACCTCTGCCAATTTAAATAAAGGCGGGGAGTAGGACCTGTTCTTTTGGGAGGTGATGGGAGATGCAAGATAAAAAGATGAAGTTGCCAATGCTATTGTTGAAATTGAAAGGCAATTACAGTTGACAATAATCAAACCTCAAAGCAGCTAGTAGGAAAATATTTAATTGTTTAAACACAAAGAAACAATGAATGTTTGAATGATGAATATGCCAATTACCCTGTGCTCCATAAATAATGAACTTTATGTGTCAATAATAAGTAAATATATGCTTTTTAAAAGGGGGGAAATTCTCTTAACTATAGGGATTAAAATCTAACTCTTGACTCCTAATAATATTTTGGGACTTCAAATTGGGAGAGAAGAGAACGAAAAGGGGAATCTTTCCCAAATCTGAACATATTGACCATGAAATTGATATGCCAAAATGCAGAACCACTCACTACACACAACCACAAATGGTTGTGCCTTAGCACTAGAAAAACTGAGCACTGAAATATATTTCAGGAACTTCCCTAGGACAAGATACTTATGCCACAATATTTAATCTACCTAGTTTGAGTATTAAGCTTTTTTTTCTTTTGGAGTGAGGGTAAGTAATAATTTAAATAATTATCAGCAGTATAAATGAACATCCACTCAGATAAAACATTACTTTCAGAGAAAGTCCCACTCTGCTTTAAAAGGGAAAGAAGAACAAGACAGGGCTGAGAGATCAGAGAGGCCTTAGTTCTCCCATCGTTCAAAGTACTTTAGAGAGCAGGGCGGGTGGCACATGCTGGACATCCCAGCCATCTGGGAGGCTGAGGCAGGAGCCCACCCTGAGCAAGTTAGCAATGTCATGAGACCCTGTCTGAAAAGAGAGAAGGGCTGGAGCTGTATTTGGCTCGGTGGTGTAAACACCTGCTTGGCAATCGTGAGGTCATGAGTTCAGTCTCCAGTACAAAAAAAAAAAAAGATGAAAGAAAATAGGTGGTGCATAACTCTGGATAACTGGAAAACATTGACACAGAAATTCAGAGCGGGAGTGGCTGGCTATAGCAGAAGACAGGAATCACTACTCGAGACCTCTAATTGCCAAAGCCTAGGACAGGCGGGCTTGCTAATTGAAGATGGGCTCTATAAGCTTCATGTCTTCTATGCTATCAACATACCCGTTTATGTTACAGTGAAATTCAATATAGTTGTAGCCCCTGCTCTCTCTGTAGCTGTTTGCGAAACTCTCCCAGTGACACTTGAGTACTTTGATCGGCATCTGGGCCCATATATATATATTCCTGTAGCGGTCATTCCACCTGCTATTATAGCATATGTGCTCCACTTTGTACCATGAGATATAAATGAACAAATGAGAAGTCTTGTGCTTCAGAGCTTGTCTTTCTTTCATGAGGAAATCACATTTGTATGCACTGAACTCTTGGCTTGGACTTAGGTGATAGTCTTCCATAAATTTCCTCCTGGAAATGTCTTTGCTCTGTACAAGTAGCCTGCATTGGAGGCACAGCAGGATCAAGAGAGTGCCCCAGACCTTCAGAGAGGATGCCATCTCAGTCACCAGGGACACCTGTGTGGACACACGGAAAAGAAAAGATTAATGAGATGGTTCCCTGACCTCTAATTGAAAATTCCTATCCCTGCATTTGGGCCTAATTTTGCTACAGTATTTGGTTCTCAGACCAAAAAATGATAACTCTCATTAGATAATAGCACTGATAGAAAATAAAGATATGTCACAGACTAAGACAGTCAAGAACAAAATTGGAAAAAGTAGATTAAGCTTATTTTGAGAATTGTAAACACTTCCTATCTGCCACTTCATCCACTCAATCTAAGGAACCCATCTCAACTAGCTAAATGTTTTTCCCCAGTTTACTCTGAGGAGAATGTATGTCCAAAAGAAAATGGTATTTCAAATTTTATGTCTGCAAAGTGGAAAGGTTTATCATTTTTTAAGGGACATAGTAGATGTATCCCTTAAAATTTAGTAATTGAGTAATTACTTGGGATGCATTTCCTAGGCTGGAAGGCTTTGGGTACCTGAAATCACAGCCCAGGCTGCAGTTACATTGGTAGTACATGATGGTGTTTCTCTGGCCTTCACTTCTATGTAACATGACCTTAGGACCTAGGTAGAACACACTATCGCTTCTAAACCAACCACCGCACTCCTCAGTGGCTGTTTCTCTGTCATCGTTATAAATGAACTTGATTCATCAGCTGCTTGTTAAAAGTATCAGGCTGGCTGCCCTGGTAAGTGGCTGTGGCCCGACAAGCTGAGACCACCCCAGGGCGAGAACCATCAGTGTCTCCTGAGATTCGTACCATGTTGGAACTTAGGGCACTGGGAAACCAAGCAACCAGCTTGCTGCCCTGGTAAGCGGCTGTGAGCCTACCCGCGCATGGGCTGAGATTCAACCATCTCCCTCATTAGCAAGTGGGAGCCAGAGATCTGAGCATCTCTTGTGAGGTTGAGTATACGCAATATAGCAAATATGGGGGTTGCTTTCTACCATCTCTTTGAAGACAAATATTTTTATCACTGTTTTGCTTTGTTCTGATTAATGCTATTGCTCTATTCAATATTCTGTTTTGATAAGTTCTATAATGTTCTGTATTTCCTTTGATTTTGCTATACCTGATTGAAAGAACAATTATTGTGAAGAAAACTAGATATATTACTGTACCTATTGCTGTTATCCCGGTAACCTGATGTGAAGTTCTGTACCAATTTCACTACACTGTCTCGATTGGCAAAAAAAAAAAAAAAGTATCAGGGTCAAGGAATGTCAGGGTTGTGTGTGTGTGTGTGTGTGTGTGTGTGTGTGTGTTAGTGGTCCTGGGGATTGCACTACTCTGACTACATCCCCAGTCCTTTTACTTTTTTTATTTTGAGACAGCATCTCATTAAGTACTTTTGTTGCTAACCCAGGGGTCAGTTTGTGATCCTCCTGCCCCAACCTCTCAAACTGCTGGGATTCCCGCACCAGCTGAAACTTCAGTTTTGAAATATTCCTCCAATCAATTACGTACCAAAACTAAAACTGCCTTTATGGGATTGACTGGCTGTAGAAGAGGGAATCACACTGAAAAAGTTTCCTCCTTAAACTAGGTTTCTTTCCTCATTTGGGAACAGTGCACTTGGTCCTATTGAACTTCTCACCAGATTTGCCACTCCAAATATTCAAGTCCTCTGACAGGCCTAACAATGGCCATTACAGGACTGGAGGTCTACCAGTATGCATATTGGGAAGGCTGGAGATGGAAAAGGGAGAGACAGGAAAAGGCTACCCCGCTGGAATTAATGCTGTGATGAATTTATGGCGTTTTCTATGACTTACATACAATTTTTCGTTCTTTATTATCTAAAAGATCACAAGCTCTTTCCAATGTTTTTCTACCTTTCAACCAAACATCCTATGTAACACCAAACAGCCTATAAAACACCCTTGGAAGAAAGAGTTCCTACCTTTTTCGGAAGCAGCATTTGCATTAGCGGCTGTGGTATGTGAGTGGAACAGTGAAGCAGAGTCTGTGTTCTTCTCAGTGTCCAAGGAGTCTCCAGCAGAGGAAGGAATGACAGTGGGAGGTCCGAATGTTTTGATGATTTGTGGAGGTGGTGGAGTAGAGGAAGGGATCAGCACATCTTTTTACACAAACTTGCTCTTCTATCTTCTCATGTAGAACAGTTGGGTCCACTCTGAGAATAGCCTCAAGCAAAGGCTACAAACATCAAAGACTGATTTGGCCCCTGGGTAGAAGGGCATTTCAGGGCATTTGAGAGAGGAGGCCCCAGAGAGAGGTCATCAGTAGTTTTTAAGAGACCTGATTCCTAAACTCATTTCCTAGTAAATTTCTGAATAATAATCTATGAATGACTGGGCTGTGTTCTATGAGAATTTCAGGGAGGAAAACCATTCTGGAGGCGTGAACTATGGGACCTTCATGAAGAAGCGAAAGAGCATCTAGTCAGGGGTCCAATTTACAGATAAACTGAATGTGATTTCTATCAACTTCTATTATGGTTTAGATCTAAAGTTCCCCAAAAGTCACGTGTGTCCAGAGGTGGGGCTTTGATGATGCCTGAAACAGAGGACATTAAATCCAGCAGTGGATGAACCCGTTGCTGAGCTCCATGGCTGAATGAGCAGTTAGGAGGAGGGGTGAGCCGGAGGCGGCCACTGAGGGTGTGACCTGGAAGGGAATATTACTGTCTCTGGCTCCTTTTTTTTCTTTCTTTTTCTACTTCCTGGTTGCCATGAAATGAGCAACATTCCTCTGCTATGCTCTACCACACTGTTTCTGCCTTGGAGACAGCCAACTATGGACTGAATCCTCTTTTTAAAAACCCATGAATCAAATTAAACCTTTCCTCCTTTAAATTTTGGGTTTTGGGTAGTCCCAGCAGTGCTTCCACTGCTCTTTCTGTGTTAGTCAACATTTCCATTGCTGGGACACAATACCTTACTCACACAACTTAAAAGAGGACAGGTCTGATTTGGCCCAAAGTTTCAGAGGATTTAATCCCTGGTGGTCTGATTCCAAGGCAGAAATGGCATAGTGGACAGCATGGCAGAAGAAAGCCAGAAAACACAGAGACAGACAGACACAGAGAAAGAGACATAGAGAGAGGAGGAAGAAAAAGAAGAAAAGGAGATGAAGAGGAGGAGGAAGAAGAAAGAGAGAAGGAGGAGGAGAAAAGCCAGGGACAGTAACATACTCTATACTCTTCTATGTCACATCCCCACCACCAATCAGACCTGAGTCTCCCAATAGCACATTCAGGTATGAATTCATCAAAGGACTAATTTACCGATAAGTATACTGACCCTATGTTCTAATCACTTTCCAAAAGTCCCACCTGAAATGGACTTTTGGGGGGTACTTTGGATCTAAACCATTGCATTCCCAACTGATCCTCAAAAAGCAAATGTCCATTTCATTACGCAGAGTGCATTTAGTCCATCTGTAAGGATTTCCCAAGTCTTAAAAGCTCCAAAATCACTGAAAAGTCCAAATCCAAAGTTGCTCTGAAACTCAATGCAAACTCTTAACTCTGAGTCCTTAAGAAAATAAAATCAGAGAGAAATATTTTCAACAATGACACAGATGAAATATTTCCATTCCAAAATGGAAGAGTAGGGACATAGACAGGAATTGAGCCAAGGCAAGACCAAAACCAGCAGGGCCAACATTCAGTTCTGTAGCTCTTTGTCCAGCACCAGGCCGAGATGTGATGAGACGTGAGCTGCACATGTCTTGGGCAGCCCCACCCTTTAGCATCGCTGCTTGGGGCCCCCCTGGCTGCTCTCTTGGGCCGACTGCACCCACAGCCTGCAGCTTTTGTTCTGCATGCCTAGGAAATCCAGTGGCCTGTGGTGTACACTGCACCCTTGGCTTCATGCCTTCAGCTTCCTTCACTGCCCTCTCGGGGGCGCTGTGACTGTTAATAGTGATGTTTCATCTTGACTGGATTAAGGAAGGCCTGGAAGTTAATAAAGCACACTTCCAGGTGTGTCTGTGCTATGTTTCCGGATATGATTGGCAAGTAGGCCAGCAAACTAATGGGGGAAGATTCACCCGCATTATGGATGGCATCAATCAATAGACGTGTGACTTAGGTGGAGTAAAAGGAAAAACGAGGAAGGTGATGTATTTGAAGAGTTCCATCCTGCTGGAGAAGGTGCTGCTCTTGCAGCCATTGCCTGTGGACATCAGACCAGTTTCTTCATTCTTTCAAAGCAGACTCATACTAGGGATGCTCCAGGGAGCTTCCAGGCCTTCGGTTTCAGACTAGCGCTGCATCCTTGATCCTTTTTGCTCCATGGCTTTTAGCTTCTTGAACTGGATTCTTGGGCTCTCTGGTGGGCACATGGGCATGTGGACTCATGTGCTTCTGATTCTGTAAACACAGCTGACAAATTCTCTTGCACAATTGCATATATACACACAATTATATTCATAATATACATAGTATATAATATATAGTATATTACAAATATAAAGAAGCTATGTGTTTGTAATTGTGTGAATGGATTTATACTATATATATTATAATGTGTGCTATATGTGTGCATTGTATTGAATTTTTCCTCTAGAGAAGTCTAACCAATGCATCTTCAAAAGCCACTAACAGCTAAGTCACCCTAAAGTAGTTTCTCACTGGGCCACCCTGTTACTTTAATGTCAAACTGTTCAGTTTATATCCAGAAATTATTTTCAGACTTCATCTCACACCAGGGATTCCTGGAATAACAGGGAATTGTGGATGGAGGTGCATCTCTGAGTGCACTCTGCACATCCTCTCACTCTCCTGTTCTTTGGGAGAACAGGGAGAGTATCAAGGGAGGAAGGTGACAGCTACTCCCACATATATCCAGAGTTCCTTCCAGCAGGATTGTGCTATCTACTGGAGACTCAAATTCAAGTAGTGATTTAATGAATGTAGGCAGGAGGGAGAAGCCACCTGGACCAATGCTTGAAGAAGCTAAGAAAGATATTTATAGCCTTTCGAGGTATCATATCTCATGGTATATTAGACCATTAGCAAGTAATTTTAAAAATTACAAAAGAATGCATATGAAAGTAATTTTGACTAATAAAGTGTTGTGCTGGTATCTATTGTTGATGATATTATTATGTGTAAGATTGTTCTACTCCACACATTACTAGTTTCAGTTAGTTAATCCCATGTTCATGGACCCTTCCCAAGAACCCACACTTCACAGCTGAAGAGGTGCTTCCCCTCACAGGGAGGAGGAATTGCTTTTGGTATTGCTTAGCACAGTGGGGCAACTATTGGTTAAAACCACCTATGGTATATTTCAAAATAACTGGAAAAGAGGTATTAGAAAGTCCCAACCCTGAAAACCCTCTTGTTTTTAGCAAGACTATGTTACTTTCCAAAGGCTCCACTTCACTGCAAAACATGGGCATCTTGATATGCTCGTTCTTGCACACAGCATTCGAGAAACACAAGTGCCCTTAGTTATAGGTCATGAAATTTCTTAGAGGAAATTACAACTACCCAGAACCCAAGTGAAACACTTAGGCCACCTAACTTCAGAATCTAGACTGCATGTAGGTTCAGAACACATGCAAGACATCTCACAACTTTTCAAAACTAAATCTCAATACTTAAAACTCCAGGAAAAGCTTGTAACAAGGTAATAAACGAGAAACACAGGGTTCTGTAACCTACGCGTATAAGCTTCTTCATGGTACCAACACTCCATTCCCACCAGGGCTTTCAGGTTTTGTGTTGTTAACGCCTATCTTTCCCCTTTTGATAATGATCTTCCCTGGAAGTGTCACTGATCAACCATTCAGTCCAGTTTAATTAGCCATCATCTCTGGTATGGACTGATCCTATGTTCGTGGTCAAATCTTTAACAACCATGAATCTGTGTCAAGAAACAGAACAAACTGTTCTGTCACACCCGAGCAACAAGGAGGGCTGGTGTGATAGACTGTTAGGCTAAGAGTTTTTGGAATTTATTGCTGAATTCAGTTTTTCTGTTTCATGAGCATTAGCTATCATCTCAAAGTACCAGGCTAGCATGACTCAGTAGTTACATACCTGTGGAAACCTGACAAGTGACAAACACAAAATTTAAGAAGTAAATTTGTAAAAATAATTGTGAAGTAAATAAAATAAAAATACCTCATGAAGTAAAACTAACAGCAACATTAGGATTCCAGTTTGTCAAGTGGTTTTGAGCCTGGAACATAGGCCTGAAGATAACCAAATTATCATGTGGAATTTGGTGAGACCCACTGTGGTCACATGCCTGTTCTTTTTCTTTGCTTAATTGGATCTCAAATTCCCCAGTGGAACTTATCCAGGGAAAGTGTGGGGATTAACTAACAGGCAATTTGTAGCACCCAGCTGAACTGAATCAGCATAGTGCTGGGTGTGGAAGGCCCACTTGAGGATCATTGCCAACAGCATAAAAAGAGAACCCATCTTTCCCCTTTTGATAAAGATAATGTACTGTTGATCCTCCTGGAGAATTTTGTCATACTGGCTTTCCTGATATGAACTCGGCTGTTTTCATCAACAGAGAAGCTTGGGTCCTCGCTGTCACTAAGAACAGCTACGGTTATTTCTGCAGGTGCTCTGGTCCTTAGCTTGAGTGTTGCTTCTTGGCTCCAGTGTAGTTCCTTCAACCTGCTGGCACAGACTTTCTAGCTTCCACCAATGACCTTTGAGGTCTTTCCAGTGCAGGTCCTTAATACAGACTTGCACAAGATACTGTTGTGGGCTCTAGGACTCCAGCTGGATTTGTGGAGGACATTGCCATGGGCTCTAGATCTTCTGTGGGACTCTTGCAGGGCATTGTAGTGGGATCAGACCCTCAGCTGGATTCTTTGGGTCTCTAGTGTGGACCTATCTCCTGTACTCTTTTGCATTTGATCCTTTGGATGAATCCTATAAATTAAAATAATCCTATAAATATATTCCTTTATAATCCTACAATGAAAATAATCCTATAAATTATGCATCCTGTATTAAATCTTTTCCCCCGTAAACTCTGACTACAACAGGTAACATGTATTATTGATAGTGCAGACACCTTTTTTACAGTTTATATGTAAAATGTTTCCCAAAAGTCTTAAGAGCTCAGAGGTGCGGCTTTTGGAGGACGATTGGATCGTGAGGTTCCAACATCACCAGTGGGTTAATCTACTGATGGATTTATCATTTGATAGCATCATTAAAAGGTGCTTGAATTTAGAAGATGAGCCATAGGGGCATGACTCTGGGGACAATATCTTGTTTTTGGTCCTTTCTCTCTGGCTCTCTTGCTCTTCTACTTCCTGGTGCCATGAGGTGAGCAGCTTTCCCTCACTAAGCCCTTCCTCCATGATGTTTTTCTTGCCGCAGCCCTAAATGCAATGGAACTAGCTGACATGGACTGAACCCTCCAGAACTGTGAGCCAAAACAAATCTTTATTCATTTAAATCATTTTTTCAGGCAGCATAAGCTGACTAATACAACCTCCTACTTCAGCTAGTAAATAGGACTTTGTTCTCTAAGATTACTTCAGCAAAGGAATATAGTGAATGGTTCTTAATGAAAATAGCCTCTTCAATGGGATCCACAAAGACAACTAAAAGAGTAGACAAATCTGTATTCCTCAGCACAGATACTGAGGCGCAGCAGAAGAGACTTAACAGGAGTAGAAAGTTTAGACTCATACTTATTACCAGGTAAGGTCCTTCTAAGGTAGCACAGAGAAATAAAGACACACAGAAAGGGCTAAAGAAAAAAGTGCAACTTTAAAATCATATTTTCAAGATAACTGCAACTCTAGAATACCATGTTACCCAAAGTTGCAATTCATTTTTGGGGTCCCTAAGACTGTTCTCAGGCTACTCATTCTTAAATTCCCACGAGTCTTAAAAGATACAATTAGCCCATAACTTGGGCCTGTCTTTTTCTTCCGATACTACAGACTCATGAATCCCCTAGACATTCATTCCCTTGACCATATAAAGGCCCCGACCCTCGGGTCATCACGGGCTCATCCCACAAGCGCTTGTGCTCCTTTCTGAGTGTGTGTTTCTTTGATTCTGCTTAGTAAATCTGCCCACATTTCTCACAAATGTGTCCTGAAATGCTTTTCTATGAATGTGGGAGTAAGGAGCCGCAGTAAGGAGAGTGGGACTCAGCCGAGGTGACAGCCGAGGGAGGAATCCTGCAGTTCTGCACACTTGTAGAGCAAAGGGCTTTTGAATAGGCTTACGCTATAGACATCTCCCTGTCTCTCCCTGTCTCATCTTTTCCCTTCAAAAACCCAAAAGGGTATAAGCTCCATCAGGCTAACTTGCTACGGAGCCCCTTTCAGAAGGGCTGGGGGAACTCTCCCAATGGCGTAATCCAAGTGTGTGACAGCTGGTATTATACCCTGGACTCAGTGGAGATTTCTGGTCTCAAACCAAGTAAGAACTATTGACTTTGTTTCCTTAAAACTCCCCTCCTCCTTCCTTCCTTTCCCATTTTTTTCCTCTCTAGCTACTTAATTGAAATCCTGTTAACCTACTGGGGTGGGACACAGAGGTCTGGTCCGGCAACAGACAGCAGCTATCAAAGACAGGCAGGGTAAACTCTGTGCTCAAGGGCTACCGCCCAGGCACGCCTGCCCTGCTTCCCCTGGGCCCGAGCGCTGCCCTTCACCCAGGCAGCTTTCCAAAGCCCTCTCCTGGGTCTTACTTGCCTGTCATTCTTGCCAGTTCCCCCCCCTCCCTTCCCCTTATTTGTTTTCATTTCTTTCAGTAATCTCAGCCTCCTGTTTATTTCTCTGTTCAGACCAGTATGTGCTTTGTATTTAAGGTGGGCAAAGAGGCATCTTCTGGCTTTTACTTTTATTTAACCATGCAAACTATCCAAATAGTCTCCATGTAAACTACAGGTATCATAGGTGCCCAGAGTGTCTAAGTCTTGGGCATGACTTTTGGAGGAAAAAGCTCAGCCCTTGTCTGTATCTTTTCCTATCTTTCTGACTTATTGTGAAAGACTCAAGCAACTTACATGCTTTTGGAGGCTGCAGGAATCCATAGACGCAGACATATTTTTTTCATGCTAGTACAAAGATCCCTGTACCTAGTAATAAAAGAAGACAGAGGTGGCCCATACTGGCAGATCCCAGAAAACAGGGACGAACCAGATTTGCATGACTCTTGGAAAACAGGCTGGCACTGTCCATGAGGTGACTCAGGCGTGCTACCTGACCCTGGGTTCAAGCTTTCTGGGAATGGGATGAGCCAAAAAGGCCTTACTATAAAACCAAGGAAAAACTGAGGTCCTAAAGGGATCCCATCTCTTCTTTCTCTCTTTTCTTTTTTTCTTTCCTTTTTTCTTTTTAATCTCACTTTAAAAGTACACAAAGGAGATCTTAAACATATGTGCATCTGACAGGATTTTGGGAATTCAGTGTGCTAGTAGGGTATATTTTACAGAATTGGGATAATGTTAAATCACAAGATTTAAAGAAAAACTGTTTTCTTTATAATTCACCTCAGGTTCAAGAAGTTAAGAGTAGGAAGATTTGACCTCAAGATGGGACATCAGATTATAACTAGTATCTCAACTTAATTTGTTTTGTAAAAGGAAGGGAAAATGCACAGAAATCCTATGTCCAGGTTTCTATGACCCTGTACTAGATCCAAAATTACATGAGTTTTGTAAAATCGATTATGTCCACTATCCTTAGAGACAGTGAGCACAGAATTAGACCCTACAGAAGATTTGCTGTTAAGTGCTCCAATAGAGCTCTCAGCACTGGTAACAACAGAGCCAACAGCAGTGGCTTCAGAGGCGCTTCCAGGAAAGCCCTGGACTCGGGTCAGAAAGTTCCTCTCCTCCATCTTCTCACACAGCCTCTCCCTCCACTCCACTCCCTTATCAATGTTTCTGTCCCCCAAAACAAGAGAGACCCAGTTCTGATGTGACATGTTTTGTATGATCCAACTGTATCTAAACCTTCTAATATTTGTCTGCTTCAACAAGTGGAGGAGCCAGGCAGGGTGGCATATGCCTGTAATCCCAGCACTTGGGAGGCTGAGGCAGGAGGATCATTGCAAGTTTGAGACCAGCCTGGGCTACAAAGTGAGCCCAAGACCAGCCTGAAGTGCATAGCGAGACCCTATCTCAAAAAGACAAAAATAATAATAATAACAACAACAATAACAAAACCATTGTGGGGGAGGGAGCGTGGTATCATGAGAGGACATATTCCCCTCTCCACGGCTTATCTGGACCAATGGGAGCAAAAATTGGGACAATTTTCAGACAATCCAAATAAATTCATAGGTGAACTCCACACTTTGAATATAACATTTGATTTAATTTTGGCTGAACTTTAAGTACTGTTTTTCCCCTTTCTGCACCCCTGAAGAAAATGTTTGTAATGGGCAGTGACACAAGCTTATGCTAATAAAGTTCATGCCTGAGATAATGCTTTTGGAGGCACGAAGTTCCTAAAACCAAAGAGGCTCTTCATAAGCACAACCATATGATTATTTGTTTGATTAGGAGATGAAAAAATGCATTAAAAAGCAATTAATTATAAAAAGACTGGAAAAATTGCCCAAAGCAATATCCAACCTTGTTAACTGGAACTCTCTATAAATATACTAATATTGATCTTAACTCTTATGCAGGGCAAATATTATTGGGAACATATTTTTTTAGCTAATCTGATCCAGATGTTTGGAGATAATTTCAGAGAAAACTATGAGTCCTGAGACCTCTATTAGTCAACTTCAAAGCTTGGTTTTTTTCAGGTCTTCAACAATAGGGACAAAGTAGAAGAATCTGCTAAAGCCCAGCAAAAGTGACTGCAGGGCAAGCACAGGCCTAATTAATTGCTTTGGCATTAGAAAATGAAACTCTGCCTCCGCAGAAAAATCTCAAAGATCCGTATTCAAAGAAAGAGAGTAATATGAGATCGCTGGTTGCTCAGACCCTGGAGGAAGAGAGTAATATGAGATCGCTGGGGTGCTCAGACCCTGGAGGAAGCCTGCAGTAGTGGGAGCCCCTCTCCACCTGGGATATACCTCTCCAAGACAGAAGACACTGGACGCGAGACTGTTAGTGCCTCTGAAGGGAGTAGAGGCCATCTGCTCCCATCATCGCTGCCCTGTAAGATTGAAATGGTTTTCTGTGACAAAAGTCTGAGAACCTAGTGGGGTGAGGGTGGCATGGGGAGGAAGGGTGAGGTCCTGTCTCCTCTTTGGGGGAAATGCTGTGAGCCCCATTTGTTGACGCTTCCAGGTCTATAGCATAGCAAGACAGAACTGATCTACTAATCTGTTTCGGATTTATAATATATTGACCTTGGAGCAGCCGGACATCCTAAGTCACTTTGGCCCTTTAGGTCCCATTTATTGATCCAAGGAGTTGGCCATGCATATAAACAGTCACTAACTTTTCCACGGAGAAGACTGTATCTTAGGAGGACATCATGTACACTTTCCTTAGAAATCCTTGTATCTGCTGAACACAAGTGGGGAAGCGTTGTCGGCAGTTAACCAGGGCTCTGCTCATAACATCACATTGTTAGATGCTGTGAGTAATTAAAGAATTAGGATTTCAAGAATGCATACAAGCAAATTATTTATTTCTTTGGTTATTTTCAGTTTGGGTTATAAACTGACTGCAAATCCTCTCTATAGATTCTGTGTAATGATGAATTTAGATAAGGAATATGAGTGAGTTCAAAAGATTAAACCTTAGAAAGGACCCAAAGTAAAGTTCAAGCAGGTAGTTAGAATTGTATCTAGAATGCCAGTGAAACGTATTATAGGATAAACTAATCAGTCACCAGCACTGAAATCCTTACTTCTCTACAATTCAAGCTCATGATTCCATGAATGACAAAGAAAGAAGTGGTGAACAAAAAGAGGAAGTTATGAGAGTTTTAGTGGAAATAATAAGAGGAAAAAGCTCATGATAGTCTATGGAGAGGGAATTCTAGCGGGAAAGCCAGCCTGTGGTCCCAACCCTGCATAAGGATAGCACAGGGAAGTAGATATTTCCACAAAATGATTTAAAAGTAAACTGGTTATCTGCATTTTGGTTTCTCAGGGTCCAGTTGAAATCCAGGGCTAGAGATAGGGAGGGACTGTTAGAGCTGCTAACTAAATTAGTGTACCCTGGAAAGGAGTCTCCTTCCTGGCAGGAGGAGTCCCTGTCTCTCTTTATCATCCCAGTGTTTATTTTGTATTCTTATGTTTTCTTTTATGTTTCTAAATTTAACCTCCTGCTTGATTAATCTACTGCTTAAATTAACTCTTCTCCAACCCTATCCTTTGGCTAATCATAATAACTAAACTAAGGTACTACAGAATCATGAACAGATTAGATTTTTTTATCCTAATCATAAAAGTCAATAAAATTTCCATTTTTGGCAAGGGGCTGGGAAATGTAGATGATGGAATTATCCATGAAAAAGAAGAGTATAAGGTAAAAAATAATAGTAGGTAAAAGATTTATCCAGGTCTGGTCTGTTTTTCCTGGGAGAACTGTTCACATGAGATGTTTTTAATTAATATAGTAGCATTTTCAAGGTGTTTTATGCCTTTTTTAAATGAAATATGTGTATGCAGAAATCAGATCCTTGGAACTTGGCAGCACAAAGGTTGTTTAGCAGCAAGACTGGAGGAATTCTGAGATACTATGGCCAAAGGAAATTCCTTAGATAAGTTTCCTACAAGACAACAGGCTTAGGAATGCGTGCTTGACAGTTTCTTTATGTTTCTCCTTGAGATCCACTTTGGTTGGATATACCTGTATAAACATTAGTAGGTTTTCTTTTAGCTAGAAAGCAGGTTTGAGTAAGAGAAAATGGCTCTACCTGCTGGACAAATGTGGAGGACACCAAAATACTTGCCTGAATTTCAAATGGAGTGGTGTCTTACTCTTTTCATTTCTAAGGTAAAATACCTGATGCCTAATATTAAAAGTGTTAAAATTAAATTATTTAAATTAAATTAAATGGTTAAATTTATTTAGCTCAAAGTGTGTAGAGGTTTCAGTCCATAGTCGGCTGGCTTCAAAGCAGGGCAGCCTGGAAGAGAGAGATCGCAGAGGAGAAATGGTCCATTGCATGGCAGGGCAGGGCAAGTATAAGGCAGCAAGTAGCAAGTGAGAAAAGCAGCAGAAGCAACAAAAAGAAGCCTTTCTGTCGCTTCTATTTACCCCTGGCTACCCAGCCTGTGGTTGAGCAGCACTCACACCCAGGGTGAGGCACACTTAATCTCAGAATTAATCCCAGTATCACATACTTAACCCCAGCAGCAAACACTCTAGATCCAGCCATCTCTGAAAAACCCCATCTATGAACTCATGCGGCTTTGGGGGAACATCTACATGCAAGCTAGAACAAGTGGTGATAGCACAACCTGTGCAATATTTCCTAGTATCATCTTTTCAACATAAATCATCTGTAAACCAGGATGTCTCAGCTAGTCCAAGGCAGTTTCCTTCAGATCCTTTCTAGAAATTAAAATGTCTCGTTAAACAGCTGTTGATGTATCATCCCAGAGAAGAGGACAGTGGCAAGTTGAAGTTTATTAGAGCAATGACAGTAATGTGGAAGTATTTAGTAGAAGAATTCACTAGAGCTAAAGTGACTAGCTGGTGAGGATTTCAAACAGTCTCCACAGCACCAGGTACAAAAATTGTCAAGGAAACTCCCATGCCTGTTTTGTTGGTGGAGTTGACCAGTAAGATGGTAGCAAACAAGACAGGAGCGTTGGCAGGCTGTAAAGTAGCAGGTTGCTGCGAGAAAATGAACTGCAACTTTTGGTGAAAAGGGAAAATAAACTAGGCTGTTCACTAAGTCAGTAAGTCTTTATATTCTTTGAGAAAAGAAAGTGAGGGGAATGAAGAAACCAGATGAGACTGGTACTAGCAAAGATGGCCAGCCATCTGACAGTTGTCTCTGAAGTTCCAAACTCAAGACTGCACAGTAACAAAACTTGTCCCATATGGAGACCCCACCTCTTTCTGGAAAAAACATGAGAAATTAATGACATTCCTGTGAAACCCCATAAAAATGAGGTGCATTTTTTGCATGGGTCTACTGTGTCTGTGGAGCAGTCAGCTCTGCTGTCCTTTCCCTGGGATGCTCTATAGTTTGCTTCTTTGTTTGTTTGTTTTTATTGTTTTATTTATTTTTGAGACAGGGTCTCACTATGTAGTCCAGACTGACCATGAACTTGCTATGTTTTTGAGTTAATATTCCTGTCTTTTTCTGGGTGCCATAAAGCTGGTGCATTTAATAGATTCCTCTTTTTTTTTTTTTGGTACCGGGAATTGAACTCATGACCCTGAGCTTGCAAGGCAGGCTCTTATGCCACTGAGCTAAATCCCCAACCCTTAGATTCCTCTTTCAATCCATTAATAGTTACCATCTTCAGTGGCATCTATTCAGCAGAATTTGGCTTAGAGATTTTTAAACAAAACACATGTTTGGTAGAGAAAGGAAAAGTTAGGGACCCATTTGCAGCAGTTACTAGCAAGTGCAAGAAACCCACAGAGTTGCCCTTGTGAGATGCCTTGAACCTGTCTGTATCTGTTAGAGACCTACAAGTAATACACTTTCTCTAGTTAAATGGCCTAAATATCTCAAATATCTCACTTAGGATTTTGCTAGCTGTAACTGTCCCTAGAGACCACGTGACCGATAGCTAAGCGTACACTGTCTTCCACATACGCTGCGTGAAGGGAGTGCAAACGGGCAGGACATCCATAGGCTGTATGGAGGACACTGGGACGGCTCTCCTCGACAGAAAGCCATGTCCCCATTTTGGCTAAATCCAGCCCTAGTTCTGTGTATTAAGCTGACTCAATTAATTCTTCACTCCCTCAGTTGAGGGAGTAAAGCCACGGAGATGGGTGTAGCCAAGGTGCTGCTGTGTGGTCTTTGAGGCAATGCCTGGCCTATATAGCTCCCCGTGACTGGAATGTGCAGCTAGGCTGGTGATGCTGAGCCTTCTGCTGAGACTGAAGCTTGAGAAAGAACCCACGACATCTCAGAGCACGAAGGCCAGACAGTAAAGCTGAAGCACCAACCCCAAGAACAGGCTGCTTCCTCAAACTGCATTAGGGCTAGGATTACTTATTCTGCTACCTCCCTCTGCATACTGCAGAGGTGCTATCAGGCCTCTACTAGCCACTCACTGTACTTTCTATTTCCTGCCATTCTGTCTTTCATCCCCAAACCTCTTCCCTCTTCACGAATTAGTAACACCCAGGAGTAGCTCTGGGCAGAGGCCTTTGTTCTGGTTAGCCACTGTTCTTTCTAACTGGACTTAGGACCCCCTTGGCTCCTCACAACTACAGATATGCGTTTGCTTCTTTAGTCTCGCCATGAGTTGCACTGGAAGTGGTAGATTGAAATTACCACTTACTGGAATTCCGTTACGTTTCCTTGGGCGTCTTAGCTATTTTTCTCTCGTTGCTGAGACAAAATACCCAACATCCAAAATTAAGGAAGGAAAGGTTTATTTAGTTCAGTTTGTGGAGGTTTCAGTCCATAATCAGTTGGTTCCAAAGCAGCATATGACACAGTTTAGAGCAGCAGGAGACAGCAAAACAAGCAAGAGCCAAAGGGTGGGGGAGCAAGCCTCTTATCCCCTCTCACTTTGCAAGCAGGCTACCACTACCCCAGGGGGGTCCTCACACCCTCCGTAAGACCAGTGTGACTGTTGATGTTGGAGGTAGAGGGGAGGACCGTGAGAGCATGGGAAAATACAGTAAAGAGACGGAAGCTGAGGTCAGATGGAGCCCTCTCTCTCCTGATGGGAGAAAAGGGACTGCTGGCCTCCGCAGATGTGGTCAGCACAGCTTCAGTGGCTCCCAACACTCTTGCACAGGATGAGGATGTTTACGAAGTGAGGCCCCTGCCCACCTGCTGAGTTGCTTCATTAATCTTCTAACTCCTCAAGCTGACACAGTATATTAACCATTACACTGGAATCACAGATGTGGCCTCCTCCAGGCCTGGACGAAGCTGGAGTAAAATGGAGCCTTGAGGGAAAACAATATCCTCTAGGTCAGCTTTTTGGACTTGGAAAATTAAGAGGGTCTTTCAATGAAACTGTAGAGTACTATTGTCTAGTTATATGCTAGGCTTTTGCAGGAGAAGGCAAAATACAAAAAGAAGAGGAATTATTTTTGTAGCACAAGAGAGTAACTATTAGGTAAAACATTCTAATATATCCTATGGTGTCTCAGTTCACAAATTTAATGCTTCCCACAGTTCTGATCACAAAACACATTGAGTGAGAATCAAATGGAATTTCCCCATTAGGTTAACTCTGAATTTGATTTGGATCTCATCCAACTCAGTTTGTGACCAGAACCATGAAAAGAAATAAGTCTGTGAACTGAGGTACTACTGTATCTCAAAATGACTAGTAGACTATGATATTCCATACATAAAAATGATTAACATTTGAAGAACTGGAACTACTGATTGCCCTGATCTGATTATTACATGTTATATACATGCATTGAATTACCATAATGTACCTCATAAATATGTACAAAAACATATCTCAGTTGACAAAATCAGTAAATAATTTATTTTTTAAAAGTGTTGGCCAGCAGGGCATGGCAGTGCTTGCCTGTTATCCCAGCACTTGGGAGGCTGAGGCAGGAAGATCACTGCAAGTTCAAGACCAGTCTGGGCTATATAGTGAGACCCTGACTCAAAAAAATAAATAAATACTAAATAATAAAATAAAAGTATTGGCTGGCTTGGTCAGTTGGCATATATAGCACATACTTCACAATCAGTAACAGTCAAGAATTGTTGCTCTTTGAGATTGTGGTCAGCAAGGTATGCTAGTCTTGGGTAATTTGGTGGTGAGGTATAGCAATATGATTTATCGCGTGGAAGTCTGGAACAAATATCCATCCATGGCCATCAGGGTATCTTATTTTGCCTTGTGGGCATATTATTACAATGACTTTTGCATGAGATAATGAAGCCTTGTATCTTATATTCTTCAGTAATAGATTCAATACCTACAGAAATTCTTTCTTTACAGCATATTAGGTTTTTTTAGGCAAAATTTTTGTGTTTGTTTGTTTGTTGAAACAGGATCTCACTATGTAGTTCAGGTTGGCCTTAAACTTACTGTGTAACCCAGGCCAGCATCAAATTCGTAGTGATCCTGCTGTGTCAGCCTTCCAAGTGCCAGGATAACAGGTATGTGCCACCACTCCTGGCTAGGCAAAGATTTCAACAGGTTAATCCGAGTCTTAGGAGGGTGTGCAATATATATACAGCCTTTCTATATCTATTGACAGTTTTGTCTGTAAAGAAAGGAGTATTTTTCCAACAAAAGTCAGTAGAATAGTTGTATCATCTTATAACTGTAATTTGCAAAATAGAACTTTAAAAGTTACATTTTTCCCTTTAGAGAGAAGTGGTTTCTCCAAATCTCCTTAGGCCTAGGACACAAACTGCCACCCCCACCTCTCCTCGGCCAGATGAATGCACAGAACACACCGGTGCTGGCAGCAGGAGGCCCAAGCGCAGTTTCATTTCTACAGGCAGGCGTGAGGGACGCAGGATGCCGGGGCAGTGGAACAGTCCTGGTCAGGTATTCTGTACCGATAGACCAGGCGTGCCCTGCTTCTACGGCTTGCTTCAAAGGACTAGATCAGCAGAGCGACAAGTGGCAGAGAAGCAAAAAGAGAATTTATTTCAGTGTGGCTGACGGGGGGCCGGGGTGACTGTCTCTGAGTACTAGCACCAACTCCAGGTTAAATAAGGAAAGAAGATGTCAACCTGAAAGGGCTGGGGTGTGGCTCAGCGCTGGAGCTCTTGCCTCACATGCATGAGCCTTTGGGTTTGATTCCTAGCAGTGGGGGAAAAAAAGAAAAAGAAGAAGTATGTGAATCAACAGTCTTCATCAAACTGCAGTCTGGCTGGTCATTACCTTGCTTCAGGGGATATGTAGCCACTTTACAGCTGAGTGGGCCAAACATGGTCCAGGCTCTTACGTATGACAAGGGAGGAGTTGTCAGGAATACACCTTGTAATACGTAGTGAGCAGCTACGTTTATGGAGTATGGTGGGAGGGGAGTAGCTGAAACAGGCAGACATGGGCAATGGAGAAAAGGGTGAAGGGGGAATGGGGATCAAGAGCTCAGGCTTCCAGTATTTAAGAAGTAGACAACCCTGACCTCAGGTGCCCCCCACTGTTTTCCTTGCTGTCAGTAATCTGCCACCTCAGGCATCGAGACCTCCTAAGTTTAGTCCTGGTACTCACTGGGGTGTTGTTGTGTTTATGGTTGACTGAAAAGAACTTTCCTGTACTGACCAAGAAGCTGGTTACAGTGAGAATCCGACTCTTACTTGCTTGGTCCCTGGTTCTTTGTGTCCTTGATGAAAGAACTAATCAAGACTCAAGGCCGTGCAGAAGTAAGGGTAGGATGTATTATGTGGAGAGCCGTACCTTCGAGTGAGAAGGCAGGCAGAGCCAAGCAGGCACCTACTCTGCTGGAGCTTGGATACATTTTTATACACACACACATTGTTCTTGGGATTCAGCCAAGATCATTATGGTGCTTATCAACATTTTCCTTAGAAGCCACTTTGGCACAGCAAAAATATGACTCAGTAGCCTTTTTCTGAGAGTAGCTCACCAATAAAACAATAGATTGTTTAACCTCTCCCTCTAACGTTAGATCCCAGGTCCTTCTCTCAAACAAAGAAATGAACAAAAAGCAGTGGCCAAGTTTATTCAAGAAAGTCAGAGTGAAGAGGGGGAGAAACTGGCTCTAAGAGTGAGATTGGGCCAAGCAAAGCAGAAAAAGCAGGATAAATGCACACCCTGAAAAAACAGGGTGGGCTCTCATGAGGTCACCACAGAAAGCGCCTGGATGCCTCTCCTTTGTGCTGTCCAAATCCGGGGGAACCCGAGGGAACTTCTCCATCGGGTCCTGAATAGAGGCAGCGCTTGGGTCCCACGCCTTGGGCTGACGTCAGGTCTAGGCTACCCCAGAAAATCTGCACAGATTCTTCTCATGAGAAGAATACCTGCAAGGCTTTGGCAACTGTTCTGTGCATCTGTCCAGGGTCTTGTAATTAACAGGTCATGCTCGCTTCTCCGGCCTGTTTTACCACACCTTAATCTCCTGACTCAAAATGTCTCCCTGGTTTGTTTTTGCTTTTTTCCTTCTTTTTTTTTTTCTTTTTTTATGGCTAATATTTCCTCAGAGGCTTTAATCACATAAGAAATGTACAAAAGATGAATTCTTAATTTAAACCAGGTCCCAGTCTACGGCAGGAAGCTCTTTGAAGAATATTCCCTTTCCTGATATTGGGCCATTTGGCTATGGCAGCTGCGTGCCTTACCTGGGAGTGAGAGGACCAGATGGCCAGGTACCGGAAGGAACATGCAGAATGGACAGCCTTAAAGTGTCACCGTGCTGTCTCGGACCCCTTTCCCCCCAGGCCCACTAGGGCTTAACTACCTGCCTAACACAGGGTCCTTATAACACCAGGAGCGTCTCGTCACTTCCGGGTAGTTTCCTTTCTCTCATATTTATTTATTTAATTTCTTTTTTTTATGTGGTACTGGGGGTTAAAGCCAGGCCCTTTACATTTAGCCTCTTTCTCAGCACTTTTTAAAAATTTAGTTCTATCTATCTATTATCTATCTATCTGTCTATCTATCTATGTATCATGTATCTACCTACCTACCATCTACCCACTTAACTATTGGTTGTGGTACTAGGGATGGGGCTATATCTCCAGATCTCTAAAAAAACATTTTTGAATTAGGGTGTTGCTAAGTCACTAAGTGGCTCAGAATGGGCCCCAACTTTCAATCCTTTGGCTTCAATCCCCAGAGTGCTGTGATTATAGGTACCTGTCACCATTCATAGCTCCAGGACAGTTTTTATTCTGATCGTAGCATATTTAACTGCCACACTCACTGTTTCTAAAATTTGAGAAAAATTTGAGAGGAGAAATAACTCCAAAAGAAAACAGGTTAGAAGGGCAAAATGGAATTGATTAGGGCAACAACTGGGTCCTCTCTGAACAATAACAAAGAATTGAAAATGGGGTGAGCAGTCTACAAAAATTCTA
This sequence comes from Hydrochoerus hydrochaeris, assembly GCA_004027455.1. Classification (NCBI taxonomy): domain Eukaryota; kingdom Metazoa; phylum Chordata; class Mammalia; order Rodentia; family Hydrochaeridae; genus Hydrochoerus; species Hydrochoerus hydrochaeris. The sequence goes on along the minus strand of PVLA01007643.1, from coordinate 7,074 downwards.
GGAACATACAGGCAAATCAGTACAAAGTATGTTTTTTGTTTGTTCTTTGTTGTTGTTGTTTGTTATCTATTTGTTTGTTTTTCTAGTCCTGAGGGATTGAACCCAGAGCCTTCACAATGAGCTATATCTCCAGTCCCCCTCCCTGTTTAAGAATTTGATATAGAGTCTCATTAAATGTCCAGGTTGATATGCAAATTTCAATCCTTCCGCCTCATCGGTCTCCCAAAGTGCTGGGGTTTCAGTTGTGCACCACCATGCTTAGCTAAAGAGGTTTTAAAACATAAAAAAAAGAAAGCCCAGTGAAACTTCAAAGCAAGCCTCTCCAGCTTCAAGAGCTCCTTATACAAGCTGGCATTAGTTCTTTGGTGGAGACAGCCATTGCACAGCAACTTCCCTGGTTTATTTGAAATACTGCACAAGAAATTCCTGAGATAAGCTTGTCAAGAGTGAGTAGGACATGCAGACATTTCAGAAATGCACATGGGAGGGTATCTTTATGGACATCTGTGTTTCCATTTGGTTAGAGTTGTGGCATAAATGAGCCCATTTTGCGCTGTTAACCTCCACTGGCCAGGTGGAAATGCTGCAGCGAGAAAGGCATAGGCCGTGAGGTGCCCACTCAAGAGTGTCCCCCCTCCCAGCACCTTCGGATATTAGCAGTCTGGAAGCTCAATGAACCTCATTTCCAAGAGGTTTATAGAGCTCAAGCTCCAGTCCCCACCATCCCATGCTTCCTGGAGGTAAGTGTGGCTGAAAGCACAACAGCAACTCTAAAAATTTGGTCTTTTTGGTAATTTAAGACTATTAGAGTGCTTGGGATTTAGCTCAGTGGCATAGCTCCTGCCTGGCAAGCACAAGGTCATGAGTTTGATCACCAGTACCAAAAAAAAAAGACTGTTAGGGGTCCCACCCAAGTCACCTCATTAGCATAAACTCAAGAATGACTCAAAGGTGCTTGTATAAGTAACAAACATGCTCCTATGCTCAGGAAGTGCAAGGGTTCTCCACCACAAGCATGAGGAACAAAAACTAGATATATTTTATATTAGACCACAGTCACCAACTCTTGAATGTGCCAAGGAGAGAATTCTCTTTCCCTCCTTCCGTCTCACTCCAAATATGCACATACAGACATGCTATGCAGAGGAAAACCTCCTTATGTGCCCATTTAGGTGCCATAGTCACAGGCCTGTGAATCAACAGGAGACACATGAAAAAGATAAATGAGTTCTATTCATAACTTGTGGAACGATCGGGATGAGAAGGCTCTCTGAACAGCTAAAGATGAGAGTTCTATGGCAACAACAGGGCAAGGAGAAGAAGGGGAGAGGATTTTCATGTGAAAACAAATGAACATCATTTGGCAAAGTTACATATGTTCAAGAGGCGTGAAATAGTGAAAGGAAAAAACTGTACAGTAGATATTGTTCTTTTTAAAAAATTGTTCTTTTGAAACTGTCCAGCTCTGTAACTGCTTCAGGGCTTTGTAATTTTTTTTTTTAATTTTGAAAGTAGTAAAATACCACAGAGCAAGACGGAACAAAGCCAATTGAGACAGTGTAGTGAAATTGGTACAGAACTTCACAGCAGGTTACTGGGATAACAGTAATAGGTACCATAGTATATCTCATTTTCTTCACAATAGTTGTTCTTTCAATCAGGTACAGCAAAATCAAAGGAAATACAGAACATTATAGAACTTATCAAAACACAATATTGAATAGAGCAATACCAATAATCAGAACAAAGCAAAACAGTGATAAAAATATTTGCCTCTAAAGAGATGATAGAAGGAAATCCTCCTTATTTGGTATATTACATATAGTCAGCCTTGCAAGAGATGCTCACATCTCTGGCTCCACTTGTTAACGGGGGTGGGGGGGCGGCAGGAATATGTATGTTTGAATCTCCGCTTGGTGCACAGTAGGCTCACAGCTGCTTACCAGGATGGCAAGTTGGCTGCTTGATTCCTGATCCCCTAAGTTTCAACATGACGCGAATCTCAGGAGACGCTGATGGTTCTCGCCCTGGGGTGGCCGCGGCTTGCTGGGCCACAGCCACTTACCAGGGCAGCAAGCTGGCTGCTTGGTTTCTGAGTGCCCTAAGTTCCGGTAATTATTTTCTTGACCTCTATAATCATGACAGTGTAATCAAACACACAATATGCCTGATTGTACCAGTGTACCAAGCTTCCTGAACTGATAGTCATTAATCTAACCATGTAACCAGTGAGCTCACCTTGCTAGCTCATCAGAAGAGCTGCCAGGCTGTCCTGTCTCCCCTTTCTACCTCCTTTGTACCTCCTGCTTGTGCATCATATAAAAGCCCCAGACCACCAGAGACTGGGGCCTGATAATCTGAGAATGATCCCGATCAGTGCTCATCAACATAAATAAAACTGCCTCCAAATCCTGGGTGTCATTCTGGTGTTTCTGCTCACTGTTGCAAGAGGCTGGTGCTACAAAAGAATTTCCCAGTAATCAAGAACAGAGAAAAGTTGAGTCTGTTGATCCAGTGTAAGAGAGCAGCGAATGAGTACAGGCAAAGACTGTGCTGTCAGGGTTACCAGCTGGGATTTCTATATTCGATTTTAGTGTGGTGGGGTGAGGACATAGCCTCCAGTGATTTCATCAGGTCCTGTTGGTTCCATTGTCCATCTATCTCAGTCTGAGGGCAGTCAAGTTTCTTTGAAGACTGAGGACAGTGATATTTTCTTCAGTAGAGTTCAGTACTCCTGACAGTGTTTAAAAACAAAATAAAAACAGACAAACAGTCTTTCTCAATAGCATTTGTTAGCAAATGGGTATAGGTTAATTAGAGTTAGTGGCAGAGGGGTCAGAATTATACACGTATGTACTTGTACTTGAAAGAGGCTTTTGGCGCTATATTGGCAAGGGAGGAAATGCTATTCTTTAAGACATAACAAGTGGTCATGTCATTTAGTGATGTAGCTTACAAGATCAAGTAAATTTTCTACAAGACGTCACTCAGCTGCAACGTGGCCTTGAAAAACAAAAGTAAAATAACCATGATTCCGTACAAAACAGGAGGTTGAACCAGGATGGATATCCTCATGCGGACACAGAACAAAGATTGTCAGGTCTTAACCCATGATCTATCTCCCACTAAAGGGGGAGACATCTTTGTTCCCATCCTCCCAAACACTGGGTGCAGAATGTGCCTCTTTGGGCCTCTGCTCTTAATTTCAGGAACCAGGAGCACTGTAACAGCAGGGGGCGCCATGACGTTGCCAAATAAAGAAGAATAAAAGGCATAGAGAAAGGAGACCCAAAAAATTGTAGTTTTTAAATTGTATGTTTAAGAAAAACTGTGAGGAGCCAGGCATGGTGGCACACACCTGTGATCTTACCACTTAGGAGGCTGAAGCAGAGGATTGTCACCAGTTGAGGCCAGCCTGGGCCAGTCCACACTACACAGTGAGACTCAGAAAACAAGAACAAAAAAGAAAGAAAACAGAAAGAAGAAAGGAAGAAAGGAAGAGAGGAGAAAGAGACAAAGAGAAAGAAAAGAAAAAAGGAAAGAAATGGAAGGAAGAAAGGGGGGAAGAAGAGGAAGTAAAAAGAATTAAGATGTGAGCTCACTTCAGCAGCACACATAGTAAAATAAGAATTAAGATGTGTCCATGTCCTACCTCTGTGGTGGACGTAATCATTATGTACTACAAAAGGTACAAACAAATTGTCTGAAGATGGCAGAGCAGTGAGCAGCAGAGTAAGCAGCCTCTCTGAGAGAAACAGCCCAAGATGCTGGAACATAGCATCATGGGGAAGACCAGAAGGAAGGAAGTGGGTCCCCTCGACCCAGGAAGAAACTAAAGTGAGAATCGGAGCCCACAGAGAGAATTAAAAAAAAAGATAAAAGAAAAACTTCAACAGAAGGCGGTAGCCAGGGTGCTTTCCCCAGAGCCAGGCCCACCGTGTGAGAAGGGCTGCTGGAATCCAGAGATGCGCGGTAAGAGTGAAGCTGGTGGCCAGCCAGCCCGCAGGCCTCCATGGGGAGACTGGGTGGCAGAGGGGAGCCCCACACTGGAGAACTGCGCTGAATGGCGGTGAGTGTGGGGACTCAGTCCTCCCTCGGGAGTGGGTGATTAGCCAGGTGCCATTTCAGAGTCAGGCAGGATAGGCCCTGAACCAGAACTGCAGCTGGCTTCATTCAGCCACTCCTAGCACAGAGCAGACCGGTGGAAACTATTTGGACTGAGTCCTGCCCCTGTGTGCAGACCAATAGCCACTGCTGAGGTTTCCCCAACCAGCTCTGCCCGCTGGGCACATACTAATGTGGTGAAGATGCCCTGTGGTTACCCAGCTCTGAAGGGAGGTGCCAGCCTGCCCTGCCCCTGCTTACACTCCAGTAGTCAGCAGCAGGCTGGGAAAAGCAGAAAGCAGCAATCCCTAGCTAACGCGCTTCAGAGTAGTTACAACCAACACAGGAAGTGCCAGGGACCCCACTGCCCACTCGTCTGGAAGAAACCGGGAATGTGACAAGAGGAAGAAGCAAAGGCAGTCTCCGGCCTCCAACCCACGCAGTACTGGTCCAGGAGAGGTAAACACAGAAGAGATTGGGGGTCCCACACTGCAGTTTCTAAAGCAACAGCAACTGAAATAAAGAAACAACTTCAAGAAGCTATGAAAGAACTTAGAACAGAAATACTATTACAAGTAAAAGAAGATATAAGAAACATAATAAAAGAATTGCTAAGCACCTCTAAAGAAGACACAGATGGAAGAATAGAGGAGCATAGAAAAAGGAGGGAAACCTTCCATGAAGAATATAAAAAAGATTTAGAGTACATGAAACAGGCTCAAAGACATTACCAGGAAGTTAAAAACTCCATTGTAAGCTGGCAAAACTGCTTGAAAGAAACTAAAGATAGACTATCAGACCTTGAAGACAGGTTTGCAGCTTGTGATTACCAAAGGAAGGATCTCTTAAAAATAACAAGGAACCAGGAAGTAACAATACAAAGGCTAGAAGATGACAAGAGGATCTATAACTTAAGAGTAAAAAATGGAGTGAAGAAGCAGGGTAAACACAAATGAAATGCAAAGGCTATTTACAGAAATAATTAAAGAAAACTTTCCAAGCATAGGAAATGATATTCAGATAAGTGAAGCATATAGAACTTCAGACAGCTACAACCAAAACAGATATACACCCAGACATATAATAATCAAGATCCCAGAAATTCAATACAAGAGCAGAATATTAAAAGCTGTCAGAGAAAAGAAACAGATCACCTATAAAGGAAAATCCATCAGAATCATAACAGACTCCTCGACACAAACCATCAAATCAAGAAGAGCTTGGAGTGAAGTATTCCAAGTCCTGAAAGAAAATAACCTCCTACCCAGATTGATGTACCCTGCAAAACTCTCTCTCAGAATTAATGGAGAAACAAGATGTTTCCATGACAAAGAGGAACTGGGAGAGTTCATGACCACCAATCCAACCCTACAAAAAATACTGAAGGACATTCTAGAGAGAGAAAAAAATGACCATGGTTTCAGGAACAGTGGCAGAGGTGGCTCATTGAATGGGGCAGACAGTGGAATGAAGGGGAAAAGTAGACAACCAATGGCAGAAAAGTAGCATGGCAGAGATGAGGCAGAGAGGGTTGGCTGTAATCACTGATACTGATGGCCTCAATTCACCAATAAAAAGAAACACAGGTAGAGTGGATCAGGAGATAGGGCCCGTCAAGATGCTCTATATAAGAAATATGATTACCCTGAAAGAGGGTTTATGAGCTGAAATTCAAAGATGAGAAAATAATGCTCTATGTGACAGGAAACCACAAAAAGTGGAGGTAGCTTGCCCTTCAGCTGCAGATTGGTTATAAAGCCATGACAGTTTTATACAATGGAGAACTACTCAGCTATAAGGAAGGAAAACCTTGAGGCTCTGGTAGGTAGATGGATACAACTTGAGATCATGCTCAGGGATGAAAAGGTTCAGAATCACTTACATGAATAGTGGGTTGCCTCCCTAATCTAAAAAATGAAAGGAGTTAGTGGATACAAAATGTACAATGCACCCTGTGGAAGTGAAAGAGGAGGAATAGTCTAAAAAAGGAAGGCAGAGGACATTGTTAATCTTGTATCATGATGTGAAACCCATATTGTTTTCACTGCTCTGTTTAGTTTGGTTATATTCGGTTCCAGTTTGTCTACTTGTACTAGATTTGATGGCATGGACATCTGTTCCAAAGACAGCAGGATACACTATGGTAACCGTTTTTAATTTCCTGTTAACATAATCTGAACCCCTGCATTGCTTTAACTGTCTTGTTTTTACTGATTTTATTAGAATCTGTTTTGTTTGATTGCTGTCTTGTCTTGACTGATTTTATTCGAATCTGTTATGTTTGATATATCAAGTCTGAGGATATAGGCAACTACTCTAAAGACAATAAGATTCACTATGATACCCATTCTGGTTTGACTATTATCTTTTTGTGAAGTCCTATAATGTCTCCAATCTTTTGTTTTTATTGGTTTTGTTCTGTACTGTTTTGTTCAATATTATTATGCCTGATGATATAGACAATTCTGTTGAAAATAACAAGAGACATTATGGTAACCATTGTTGATCACATTGAATTTTGGTTTAAGTCATGTACTATGTCCATACTTTTGTTTTGACTGACTCCATTTTGTGTCTCATTTGGTTTTATTCTCTTCAAAATAAACAACATGTACAAATAAAAATAAAAATTTTTAACTAGGAAAATAAATTAACTTATAAAGCAAGAGAAAAAAAGAAACAAAGAGAAACGGTTTCTACAAGACATAAAAGTTACCCAAGGCTACAAGGCCTTTTCCCTTCCAGGAAACTTACTGAAAACACCGAAACCTTTTCTAAGAATCTTAAAGATACGGTAAGTCTGACATGGGAGCCTGGACTTGTCACCTGTAAACTGAGCTTCCCCCAGACATTCCTCTTCAAAAGCGGCCAGCACATTTCTAACGGTTTGCGGCCTGACCCGTCCTCCAAGTGCGCGGCCTGACGGACGGTAGAAACACACACCCGTCCACCACCTCAGCCCGCAGCCGC
>PVLA01007642.1:0-101719 GCA_004027455.1 Hydrochoerus hydrochaeris | reverse complement strand
CCCTTTACATGCTTTTGTTTCTCTTTAAATTAAAAAAAAAATGAGTCTTTAAATCCTCAGACATGATATTTATTTATTATTTACTTTATCTCAGTAAGATTTTAAAGCTTTAAGTTTATAGAAATACATGGAGAGACTCATGCATGCATAGCTGTTTAAGGTCTCACTGTTTGAATATCTACTTTGTATGCTTTGATTTTCTAACTTGAACAACTATTTCTAAGAGGACAATATGTAATTTATCAACTAGTGATTTCTTACTGTGTATCTTTTTTTAAAATTCTGTATTATCTCTACCCTTTACATGTTTTTTTTCTCTTTAAATAAATTTTTAAAAAATCCATGAATGCAGAGAAAAGCAGATTTTCCTTTGTCCTTTTCCCAACTCTTCTGCCCCCATCTCCTCATTCTCCCAAGCTGGCTATATGGGTGGTATTTACATGATTCTATCTCAATGTATCAGTCAGTGATTTCACATGGAAAAGCAGAAGCCACAATCAGTTTTGCTATTTCCATCATCTTTTCAAAATACTCAGTTTTACAGGTATGAAATATAGTATTCAAGATGTATAATTTCATTGTTCCCATTTATTTCTACTTTTTTCAAACTGTTAGCTTTTAATAGTTAAATTTTACAATTTAACTGTGTAGTTAATCTAGTTGATTAAATTTAAATGAACCTATTAATGCATATGACTCACTGAGAAGGCTTCAGAGGGCTAAGCCTGGTATCAGTTCACTGTTCATTCCCTTTGGTGTTTAGTAACTTCATAGAGAAAACTTCCTAGGATGACTTTATTTTAAGAGAAGTTGTAGAAGAGAAGACAGTGTTTTCACCCCCAAAACTAGTTCCTCATATAGAACTTTGAGGTAGGGGCATTTAAAAGAGGCATATTCAGGATAAGGGAGTCTTTTGCACTTCACTGTCATCCAAATACCTGCCCCAAATTAACACTCATCCTACCAGTGATAGCAACAGAGAGACTGCGGCTACATTTGCTTTTCACATGTAAATCGGTGGTGCTACCCATAATACCCTGAGGCCCTGGACCAGTTTGGTGTCCTAGTAAAATAGAATTCTGAGTCAGATTTTTCCTAGAAAAAGATAATCTTAGTAGGTGAGAAATTTATAGCAGTTAAAGTATCATTTCACGCTATCCAGTATCCACTAGTGGATCATGGGATGATCTGGCAAGACAAGGTGGCCTGTGTCTAACCTTGGCAGCCAGGTGTCCCAGCTCCCTTCACTAATGCAAACTCATCAAGGCTCTGTGCAAGGCCTTTTGTGATGAAGCTATGATTGGATGGGTGGGGCTTGTCCTGTTGTCCTAGAGTTGGCCCATACAGAGAGCACTCTGTGTCTATCCTTCTAGAGACAGTAGCCAAATACTGAAGCCAGACTTTACCCTCCCCAATTTACTAAATATTTCTAGAATAAGCCCTTCCATGGCCAACTACACTTATACACATCCCAACCTAGCAACCATTCTTTCCAGGAAAAAGCCTGGAAATGGGAAACAGTATTGACTAGGGTCTCAGCAAGGCCTACTAGAATCTGAGGAGTTCACTACCACAGCTTGCACACTCAGCACCTAAGTGAGGGCAATTCCCCTGACTCCTCTGGATTCACCCAAGATGTTAAAGAATGGAAATGGAATCAAAGAAAGCACAATTTATTATAGCAACTGGGGACAATACTACTGTTTTTGCTTAATCTATCAAATGATTAAGACTGCACATACATGAAAGTAGAAGGGGATTATTAGAGAAGACTGTCTTAATAAACTGGTCATAGTCATAAAGCCATCACTACGTGGACTTTTAAAAAATATCTTGTGGATCAATTTTACTTGGACAAGAAAACTTGTGCCACAACAATTTTAAACCAAATGATTAAAACTTTACCACTCCTAAAAGTGGTTATAGGTGTATATAGGATATGAACTAAAAGTTGTACCTCAGAGATTATCATGATCAAGTTGTGGGAGCTATAACCACAGGCAGTGCTATACAGGTGGAGCAAGCCCTTTGGAGTTCACATCTTGCCACAGATTGCCAAGGATGCTGCACATAGAAGTATAGCATTTAATGTTTGCTCTGCAGGATTTTGGACTTGCTTCAACCCTATTCCTTTGTATTCCCCTATTTGTATCTTTTAGAATAGTAATGTTTATCTTGTGCCATTGTATATTGGAAGTATTTAACTTTCTTCTCATTTGTACAGGATCTTGCCCGTTGGCATTTTCCTTAAATCTCAGAGGAGAACTTGGACTTACACTTTTCAGCAATGCTGAAACTGTTAAAGTTTTGGCAACTCTTGGAGATGAACTAAATGCCTTTTGCATGAAGGGATGTGCGCATGTCCTTGGGAGGGTCAGGGGTAGAATGCCATGTCTTGTGCCTAAATGACTCCTTCTAAAGCCTCATTAAGTGATGGAGGGGATGTGAATCCAAACTGTGAAGTGGCTGAGTCCAGAGTGTGTGATGCTGGGATTAAGAATGTATGACTAGAAAATCAGTCTGTGATTGGTTTATTATAGTTCTGGCTAGGAGAAATGATGTGAGTACTACATCTGCCCTAGGGTGGGTAGCCTGCATACAATGCAAGGGACAGAAAGAGTCTTATCTCCCTTCTTATTGTTTTTGCTGTCTTCCTCTGAACTGTTGTTTCTCTGCCATGTAACACTCTGCCTTGGAGCAAGCCAATTATGGATTGAAACTTTTACGAACTGTGAGCCAAATAAACTTCTCTCCCCTTAGCTTTGAGTATTGGGTATTTTGACTCAACAATTAAAAAGATAACTGAGATAGATGGCCTTTATCTCAATCTGATAAAAATCATCTGTGGCAAACCATCAGCCAACATCATACTAAATGGTCAAAAACTGAAACCTGTTATGCTACAATCAGGAACAAGAAAAGATGCCTACTACCACCAATTTTTTTTCAATATAGTCCTGGAAACATTAGCCAGAACAATCAGACAAGAGAAAGAAATAAAAGGAAAATGGATAGGAAAGGAGGAAGTTAAATTATCATTATTTGTGGATGACATGATACACTACATAGAAGACTCCTAAAAACTGCATCAAAGGACTTCTAGATTTAGTAACAAAATTTGTATAGCTGAATACAAAGTCAATACTCAAAGATCAATAGCATCCTGTACACAAGTAACAAACTCAGGGAAAAATTAGGGAAACCACACTTTCCTAACACCATCAAAAATATGTACTCATTTTTTATTGAATAAAAACATTTAGAATAAGATCTACTTTCTCAACAAATTTTAAATGCATAATACAATGTTTTTAATACAGTATTGTTAATTACATCAAATACAATATCTCCTCAGAGCAGTATGCTGTCACCTTTGGACTTTCATCCTTTAGGACCTCTTGGTGTCTTCCTTCTTAACAAAACTGGCCTGAGCTCCTTTATTTACACTAAGGTGTAAATAACTTTAAAAGTTAATATTAATGCTCTGGGAGTCAAAGGAGGATACCGAAGGTTCACTAGAGCCTTCTGACTGTCTTAGAATTCCTAATTATAGGCATATGCTGACTTTCCTGTGGTCATTCTCAGCCTGCAGGGAAGTCAGCAAATCTGAGTAATGCCTCTCAGAGCCACTGGGTGGCACTAGCCGGCCTGGGATGTGGGCAAGAGGGGTGGAGACAAGGAGCCAGGGAGCAGGTTGAGGAATGGGAGACAAGGCACCAAGATAAAAGAGGGAGAGGGAGAAAGAGCGGGACTAAGCTTCAGGCACCAGCTGCCTGTGCACCCTGTAAGATTATATCTGACACACAACCACGGCCTAATTTTGTGCTTCTCAACTATTTGCCCAGCACGTGTTATTTATCTTCACGTTCCCAGTACCTAGCATGTTTCTAGGCATTCTCTGAGACCCTGGGGCTGTCAACTGATACAGTAAATGCTTCTGGATCTCTAGAAAGGGGTCTTCAACTGGAGAGGTGGAAGTAGCTTGCATTACTGTTGTATTAATGCTCTATCCTATTATTTTGGGATAGTGTGACTGAAAATTCAAAAAGTGGTGTCCAGTGGGTTCTCAATCAACACGTCTTTGCTCTGTATAGAAGCAAAGCAAGAATATTAGTGCATGGACCTGAAGCAATCGCAGGATCATCAGCGGCCCATTGTCCTTGCCCCCTGGACCTGGGACAGCCTCAGATCATTGGCTGTCCCTTCCACTCGCTGCCCTCCCCACCTTTGATGGCTGCAAATCATTGGCTGCCCCTCCTCACCCCCTTGGATCTAGGGCAGCTGCAGATTTTCAGCTGCCCCTCCCACTTGCTTCCCTCCCGACTTAGGATGGCGGTAGATCATCAGCTGCCCCTCTTCCACACCCTCCAGAGCTAGGACAGCTAGGATAGGATAGTCAGCTATCCCTCTTTCTCACCCTCCCTGGACCTGGGGTGGCCGTCAACTGTTGGCTGCCCCTCCTCATCCCCTGGACCTGGGGTAGTCAGGATCGTCAGTTCCCCTCCTCCTCAGCCCCCTTTGGACCTGGGACAGCCACTGATTTTTGGCCACCCCTCCTCCCTGCCCCCCAGACCTGGGAGAGCCATGGATTTTAGGTCACCCTTCTCTCTGACCCAAAAGACCACAGCAGCCCACTGACAGTCAGAGACCCCTTCTACCACCTGCGGAACCTTGCTAGACTGATGTGAGGCTCAGCAACCCCTCATCCACACAGAGGACCTCGGCAGGCTTGTTGCAGTGTGGTGCGTTTCCCCCTCAAATAGAGGACCTCGGTGAGTAAACAGGAGCAGTAGAAAAGTCCCTTCCAGCTGTAGGACCTTGGCAAGCCTGGCAAGAGTGTGGATGAGCCCTCCCTCCATACAGAAAATACCAGGTGGGTTGAGGACAGTGCCAATAAGACCTCCCCCGAAACTGGAGGAAATCAAAAGGAGACACCCAATGATACAGTAGGGTCTCAGCTGAGGTAAACACTATAGCCAGGTAGATCTGGTGGCCTGGAACAACCTGAAGCCATAGTAACAGCAGGAACTAAGGGCTGACTTAGATCAGTACTCAGGCTAGTCAGTCTAGGAAGAATACAGGACTCACCCAACAGGCCCTGCAGGAGGAATTCAGGTGACAGAGCCCTCCCCTTCATCATAGGACCCAGCAACTGGATAAACACAACCATGCAGGAGGACCCTAAGACACGTAAAACCAAAAGTTGAGTGTAATGGGATTAAAAGACCAAATATTAGACCAAGAAATGAAAATGACAAAACAAAAAAGCAAAATGCAATCTCAAATGTCCAATCCATAAGGAACAAGTACGGGAGACAATGAAATAGAGGACATTAAAAGTCATATAGCTAAAATTTATGAAAATATAGCAAGTGAAATGAAACAAATCCATGAAGCTATAGAAAAAAATCAGATTAGAAATAATCTCTCACATAAAGAAAGAAACAACCTTAATTAAGGAGTTGCTCAGCATAGCAAGAGAAGACATAGATTAAAAAAAAAGTACAGGAGCATGGGAAAATGATGGAAACCTTGAATGAACAATATAGAAATGAAGTATAATGCATGAAACAAATTTAAAGAGATGTTCAAGAAATAAAAAATTCTATTGAAATCTTCCAAATCCACTGAATGAAGCTGAGGATAGAATTTTGGACTTGAGTACAGGATTGCAGCTAGTGATCATGAAAGGAAAGAACTTTTAAAAATAACAAGGCAGAACAAAATGGCAATTCAACAGCTTCAGTCATAATCAAAATAAATTACACCAAGACATATAATAATTAAGACATCAGACATGCAGCATAAAAAACAGGAAAAAGCTATTAGAAAAAAGACACAACTCAACTATCAAGGAAATCCCATTAGAATCACAGTAGAGTTTGCAGCACAAACTCTCAAGTTAAGATGAGCTTGGAGAAGTATTTCAAGTCCTGAAAGAAAATAACTTTCAACCCAGATTGATGTACCTTGCAAAAGTTTCTTTGAAATTTAATGAAGAAATTAGATACTTCCATGACAAAGTACAACTGAAGAAATTCATGTCCACCAAACCAACCCTAGAAAGAGTACTGAAAGACATACTAGAGAGAGATAAAAATGACTAGAATTTCCAAAATAGTAGCAAAAAGAAAATACCAGACAAGGCAAGCAATTAAACAAGGAGGAAAAGTAGAGAACCAAACCAACAACAGGAATATAACATGACAAGGTTGAGCCAGTCCATATTATGACTCAACCATAGTATATCCATCCATCAATGTAATGGTCTTAGTTCACCTATTAAAAGAAATAGGCTGACAGAGTGGATCAAGAAACAGGATCCAACAATATGCTGTGTACAAGAAACATATCTGACTCAAAAGGAAACTCATAGACTAAAAGTCAAAGGGTGGAAAACAATATTCCATGCAACAGGAACCCAGAAAAAAGCAGGGTAGCTATTCTGTTTGCAGACAGTATGAACTTCAAACCAAAAATAATCAAAAGAGATCAAGAAGTTCACTGCATATTTTTCAGGGGAATAATTCAAGAGGAAGAGTTAACAATCATAAATATATATGTGCCACATACAGGAACACTCAACTAAATGAGACAAATACTGATAGACATGAAAAACCTAATAAGTAAAAACACAATTGTAATAGGGGAACTTAATATCCCATTGTCACAAACAGATAGATCAACTAGACAAAAAGTCAGCAAAGAAATAATGAAGTTGAATCAAACCTGTGAACAAATGGACTTACTAGAGATTTACAGAGTGTGCCAGCCAACCCCATCAGAATACACATTCTTTTCAGCAGTGCATGGGAATTCTCCAAAACAGACCATATATTAGCCCATAGAACATTCTTAAGTAAATGTAAAGTGATTTAAATTATCCCATGCATATTATCTAACCATAGTGCACTGAAACTGGCAATCAATGGCAGAAGAAATTGCAAAACCTACATAAATACATGGAAATTAAATAACAACCTCTTGAACAATCAATGGGTTACAGGTGAAATTAAAGAAGAAATTAAACAATATCTACAATTCAGTGAAAATGCAGGTACAACATATTAAAACCTGGGAGACACAATGAAAGCAGTCCTAAGAGGCAAATATATAGCAATAGATTGTCACATCAAGAAAACAGAACGAGTTCAAATAAACAACTTAATGCTACACCTCAAGCTCCTAGAAAAGAATAAGCAAAACACAAAGCTCATAGAAGATAGGAAATTGTAAAGATCAGAGCAGAAATTAAAGCAATTGAGACTAAGAAAAAATATAAAGAATTAATGAATCAAAGAGCTGTGGTTTTTTTTTTTTGAGAGAATAAACAAAATTGATAAACTTCTAGTCAACCTTATCAAGAAAAAGAAAGAAAAAATTCAAAAATACAAATACTAAATCTACTGGAAGAGAAAGTAGGTAGAAGTCTTGAAGACACAGGGATAGGCAAAGGGTTCATGAACAAAATGCAAACCACACGGGAAATACTTCAGAGAATCAACAACTGGGACCTCATCTTATTAAAATGTTTTTGCACTTCAAAAGAAATCACCAACAAAATGAAAAGAAAACCCACAGAATGGGAAAGAATTTTAGCCAGCAGTCCCTCAAAGGACTTCTATCTAGAACATATAAAGAATTAAAAAATATCAAGCCCCCAAATTCAAAGACCCACTCTGAAAATGGTCATCTGAGATGAACATGCATTTATCAGATGAAGATATACAAATGGCAAATAAATATATGAAGAAATGTTCACCATCACTCGTCATTTGAGAAATGCAAATTAAACAACACTGAGATTCTGTCTCACTCCAGAAAGAATAGTTGTCATCAAGAACTAAACTGACAACAAATGTTGTCAGGACTATGGGGAGAAAGGAACACTTCTTCACTGTTGGTAATAGTGTAGACTGGTGTGGCCTCTTTGGAAATCAGTGTGGAGATTCCTCAAAATCTAGCGATGGAAGTCCCATTCAATCCAGCTATTCCTTTCCTAGGTATTTTCCCAGAAAAATTGAAAATGTCATGTCACAGTGATATATGTGCACCCACACTTATAGCAGCACAATTTGTAATAGCTAAGTCTTGGAAACAACAAAAATGCCCATCAAGTGCAGAATGGATGAAAAAATGTGGTATTTTTATACAATGAAATATTACTCAGCTTGAGGTTTTTATAGGTAAATGGAGGCAACTTGAGACTATACTCATAAGTGAAATAAATCAGACTCACATTTATAAATATCATATTGTCTCCAAAGTGTAAATAATAATAATAATAATAGAAAACTGAAAGAGCAATCAGATCCAAAATGTACAATAGATATTGTAATAATGAAAGGGAAAGTGCTCAAAAGGAAAGAACAACTTGTAGGTATACACATATAACTGCAAGTATGTTTAAGTGTGCAAGATAGATAGTCATACTACTAATTCTCTGTTAGTTCATCAAAAAGAATAATTTGTGCTATCATTACTGTTTGTTCATTTTCTATGCTTACATTTTATAACTTGAACAACTACTTCTAAGATAACAATATGTAATATATTAACTAGAGTTGATTTCTTACTGTTATTTTTTGAAATTCTATATTATTTCTACCTTTTTTCTGTTTTGCTTTTAAAAAAAAAGAATATCAGTGCATATGAAGCAAGACTGCTCAGAGGTCAACAGATTCATTCTGTAAGTGGCTAGATGTTTCAGTTTGAGCAAGACACAACATCTCTTGTCAGAATTACATTACTACTGTGAAGTATAATGTTGCCTTCTGACACTGTATAAATGATGTGTGGCTGTGTGCCAATAAAACTTTGTTTTGTGTTTTATTTCTATTTATTTATTTGGTACCAGGAATCAAACTTATGACCCTGCACTTGCCAACAAAACCTTATTTCCATAAACAGGCAGAGGTCATATTTGGTCCACGGTATGCTAAGCCTGCATTCAGTGTTTGGCGAATCTTTTGTATTTCTCTAACCTTGGTAATACATTCTTTTTAGTCTAGCCAACACCACTCTTTGGGTACATGACTATTTATGGGTTTCTCTCTGAATCCGTGTTGACTGTATGATCTTACACCATGAATCCCTTAGGGAAATCTGAGAGCCCATAGAGTTTCTGGCATTGTAAGTGTTCCCATCTGACTACAGCCAAGGTCTGTCTTGGGGAGTGATCACCGGGAATCCCCAGCCTCTGAAGATCTCCTACATGCAGCTGCTAAGGAGAGACCGATGAGGCCATATGACCAAGTTGCAGAATGGGAGGTTTCAGGGGAAAGGTTGGCCGCAGTGAACTAGAATCAAACCAGTCTGAGAAAGGTCAACCCCCACTGAAAGCGTGACTGACTAAAGTTTGTCTTTGGAATATTGCAGCCACATTTGCTGTCCCCCTCCTTCTCTGTCATACAGCCTTCATTTCCTTCCTTACTCTCCTCACTCTCCCTCTCAACATGGTTCTTCACTTTATTAAGAGGAAAATGACAGATGAAAATGCTTCGCTTTGAGGGATGTTTACATTTCCATAAGGTTGGGAGCAGTTTAAGAAAGGAATGTTGGACTAATGGTGAATTATTATACATCCTGGGAGTGGCTTTTGACCTGAAAGTGGATTCTACTTTGATCATGACCGATAGGAAAATCTAACAGAAGTATTGTGTAGAGGCAGTTATGGATAGCCCTGCGGTTCTGAAGAATTTCAAGGACTGAGATGTGAAAGATACATTTTGGCACTGTGCAACACAGTAGCGGTTCAGGCAGTGATTTCTTTTGGTGTGTGAGAGTGTGAGTGTGTGTCTGTGTGTGTTCCTAAGAAAGATACCAATTCTCCTAAGACAACAGAATTTAGGTTTACATGTTGAAATTTTCTTTCTTAGCAAATGAAGGATACTGACATGGGTGATATTTTTGTTTGAAAAATATATAATCAAAAACCCTAATCCATGTCTGAGGAATAGCTGGTAAAAAGTTTCTTCCCATTCTGTGAGTTGCCTCTACAGATTAAGCATTTCTGCTTTCCTATTTAGATCTTTGACCCATTTCAATTTTAGCTTAGCATATTATGAGAGATATGGGTCTAGGTTTGAACTGCATGGTGAAAACTAGTTTCCCAGTACCATTTATTAAAGAGGCTGTCTTTCTTCTACAAAAGGCGCTTGTTCCCTTTGTTAAAGATAAGGTGGCTGAGTGTGTTGGAAGTGTTTCTACATCTTCTAAACTGTTCCATTGATCCAAGAGTCTGTTATTTTGTTTTTGCAAGTGTCATCTTGTTTTTAACCACAACAGCTTTGTAGTATAATTTCAGTCCAGGGATTGTGAAGCTTTCTACCTTGCCTTTTGCTGCCTGGAACTGCTTTTGCTAGTCTAGGTTTCTTCTGGTTCCAAGTGCATTTTAGTATTATTTCTCTAGTTCTATTTGTATTTTGATTGTAATTGTATTAAATTTGTATAACAATTTTGGAGGTATATTTTTCTTCACTGTAGAATTTTTCATTTTATTGATTCTGACTATCCAAGAACAAAAGTTTTCTGATATTCTCTTTGATCTCCTTTTTCAGAGTACTGTAGTTTTCAGTGTAAAGATCTTTTACTTCCTTTGTTAAGTTGATTCCTAAGTATTTCATTTTCCTTGATCCCATTGTGAAAGGTTTTGTCTACCTAATTTCTCTCAGTGAGTGTTATTTGTATACACAAATGCTATTGGTTTTTGAGTGTTGACTTATTACCCAGCTACATGATTGAATTTGGTTATTAAATCTAGCAGTCTTTTGGTGGAGTTTTTGAAGTTTCTTATGTAGAGTATCATATCTTCAAATAATGGTAATTTAACTTTTTTCCTTCCTATCCTTATGCCTTTTTGTTTTTCTCTCTTGTCTAACTGATCTGGCTAATGATTACAGAACTATATTGAATTGGAGTAGTGATAGTCGATATCCTTGTCTTGTTCCTGATTTTAGTATGAAAAGTTTCAGTTTTTAATCATTTAGTATGATGTTGGCTCTTGGTTTGTCATAGATTTTTTTTTATCAGATTGAGATAAAGATTAGATATTCTGGAGAGCTGGGAAGATGGCAGATCAAGCAACAAAATAAAGAGCCTCTCTGAAAGAAACAGCTCAGATGCTGGAATAAAACATCCTGGAGGTGACCAGATGGAAGGAGATAGATCCTCTCAACCCAGGAAGAAACCAAAGGGAAAAAAAAAAGAAAAGAAAATCATGGACAGAAGGCTGTAGCCAGATGTGCTCTCACCAGACATGGTCCCACTGTGTATGAAACAGTGCTGGAATCCAAAGATGCGTGGTTGCAGTGAAGTTGAAGGTTGGCCAGCCTGAGGGCCTCGGTGGGAGGACACAGTGTGGAGGGAAATGGCAGACCAGGGAACAGCACTCGACTGGGAGATCTGCACTGGCTGCGGTGAGTGCAAGGAAATCAATCCTCCTGCGGGAGTGGGCGATTGGCTGGGTGACATTTTGGAGTCAGGCAGGAAAAGCCCAGAACCAGAACTGCAGCAGCTTCAGTCAGTCACTCATAGTACAGAGCAGATTGGTGAGAATTGCTTGGACTGACTCCCGCCCCTGTGCATGATCCAATAACCAAGGAGGAGGTCTCCCAGAAGTTATACCTACCTGGCCCCATTCATGTGGCACACACTAACATGGGTGAAGACTCTTAGTGGTCGACCAGCTCAGAAGGGAGGGGCCAGCCTGCCCTACCCCTGCTTGTACTTCACTGGCTATCAGCAGACTGGGGAGGGCAGCAATCCCTAGCCAGCATGCTTCAGAGTAATCGTAGCCAATACAGGAAGTGCCAGGGTCCCCCATTATCCACTCATCTGGAAGAAATCAGAAATATGATGAGGAAAAAAACAAAAGGAAATCTCCAGCCCCCAACCCAAATAGTACTGGCCCAGGTGAGGTAAACACAGAAGAGATCGGGGGTTGCACACCTGTGGTGTTTGAAAAAGCAGAATTTGACATAAAGAATTATCTTTGTGATATTATAAGAGAACTAAAAACAGAAATTCTAATACAAGTAAAGGAAGATATAAGAAAAATAATAAAAGAAATGCTAAATATCTCTCAAAAGACACAGATGGAAGAATGGAGGGGCATAGAAAAAGGAGAGAAACCTTTGATGAAGAATATTTTAAAAATCTAGAATATATGAGACAGATTCACAGAGACTACCAGGAAATTAAAAAAACTCCATTGAAAGCTAGCAAAACTGCTTGAAAGATAGACTATCAAACCTTGGAAGACAGGTTTGCAATGTGTGAGTGTGAAAGGAAAAATCTCTTAAAAATAACAAGGAACCAGGAAGTAACAACACAAAGGCTAGAAAATGACAAGAGGATCTATAACTTAAGAATAAAAAAGTGAGTGAAGAAGCAGGGATAAACACAAATGAAATACAAAGGCTATTCACAGAAATAATTAAGGAAAACTTCCCAAGCATAGGAAAAGGAAATGATATCTAGATATATGAGGCATACAGAACTCCAGCCAGCTACAACCAAAATAGATCTATACCCAGACATATAATAATCAAGATCTCAGAAATTCAACACAAGAACAGAATATTAAAAGCTGCCAGAGAAAAGAAACAGATCACCTATAAAAGAACATTCATCAGAATCACAACAGACTTCTTGACACAACCTATCAAATCAAGAAGAGCTTGGAGTGAAGTATTCCAAGTCCTGAAAGAAAATAACCTCCAACCAAGATTGATGTACCCTGTAAAACTATCTCTCAAAATTAATGGATAAACAAGATGCTTCCATGACAAACAGGAACTGGGGGAATTTGTGACCACCAATCCAACCCTATAAGAAATACCGAAGGACATTCGAGAGAGAGAGAAAAAAAATACCATGGTTTCAAGAACAGCAACAGAGCAGGCTTATTGAATGGTGCAGACAGTGGAATGAAGGGGAAAAGTAGACAACCAACAGCAGAGAAATAGCATGGCAGAGATGAGGCAGAGAAGGTTGGCCATAATCGCTAACTTGGATGGCCTTGATACACTAAAAAAAAAAAAAAAAAACAGGCAGAGTGGATCAGGAGATAGTGTCAATCAAGATGCTCTAGATAAGAAATATATTTAACCTGCAAGAGGATTTATGGACTGAGAGTCAAAGATGAGAAAATAATGCCCTATGTGACAGGGAACCAGACAAAAGTGAGGGTAGCTCACCTATCAGCTACAGATTGGTTGGAAAGATACAACGCTTTTATACAATGGAAAACTACTCAGCTATAAGGAAGGAAAACCTTGAGGTTCTTGTAGGTAAATGGATACAACTTGAGGCCAAGCTCAGGGGTAAAAAGTTCAGAACCACTTAGGTAAATAGCAGGTTGCCTCCCTAATCTAAACACTAATAGAGTTAGTGGGATGCAAAAGGTACAGTGCACTCTGGGAAAGTGAAAGGGGAGGAATTGTCTAAATGGGGAAGGCAGAGGACATTGGTAATCTTGTATCATGATTTGAAACCTATATTGTTTTCATTGCTCTGTTTAGTTTGATTATTTTCTGTTCCAGTTTGTCTACTTGTACTAGATTTGATGGTGTGGACAGCCATTCCAAAGATAGCAAAACATACTATGGTAACCATTTTTTTATTTTCTATTAACTTAATCTGAAACCCTGTGTTGCTTTCACTGTCTTGTTTTGACTGGTTTTATTTTAATCTGTCTTGTTTGATTGTTGTCTTGTCTTGACTGATTTTATTCAAATCTGTTATGTTTGATAGTATCAAGTCTGAGTGTATAGGTAACTACTCTGAAGACAATAAGTTTCACTATGATACCTATTCTGGTTTGACTATTACTTGCTTTTGAAGTCCTATAATGTCTCCAATGTTTTGTTTTTATTGATTTTGTTCTGTACTGCTATGTTCAATTTTATTGTACCTGATGATATGGGCAATTCTATTGAAGATAACAAGAGATATCATGGTAACCATTGTAGATCACCTTGTATTGTGGTTTTTACATTTTGTACTATGTCCATTGTTTTGTTTTGAATGACCCCATTTTTTTCTCATTTGGTTTTATTCTTTTCAAAATAAAAAAGATTATATATTCTAATTTTCTGTAGGATTTTTATCATGAGTGGGTGTTGTACTTTGTCAAATGCTTTTTCTGCATCTATTGAGGTGATCATATGTTTTTCATCCTTAGTTCTGTTAATGTGGTGTATTATATTTATTGATTTTCGTATGTTGAACTATCCCTGCATCCTTGACTATCCATGACTCCTACTGTCATGAAGTATAATCTCCTTGATTTGCTGCAGTCTGTTGGCCAGTATCTTGTTGAGGGTTTTTGCATCTGTATCCATTAAGGAGATTGACTTGCAGTCCTCTTTTTTTGACTAGATCCTTCTTTGGTTTTGATATTAGAGTAATGTTTACCTTCAGAAATCAGGTTGGGAGTACTACTGCTCTTTCAACGTCATTAAAGAATTTGAGAAGTAGAAGCATTAAATCATCTCTAAATTTCTTGTGGAATTCAGCATTAAATCTATTATAACCTGGGCCTTTCTTTGTTTGCAGTTTTTTTGGTTACTTTTTCAATTTCATCAACTGATATCGAGTTATCTAGAATTTTTGTATCTTCTTGATTCAGCATTGGTAATTCATATGTTTTTATGAATCTGTTAGCTTCTTCTGCATTTTCCATCTTGTTAAAGTTCAGGTTCTCACAGTGAGTATTGATCACCTGAATTTTCTCAAGACCCATTGTAACTTCACCCTTTCATTCCTAATTGTATGGATTTGAGTCTTTTCTGTCTTCATTTTACAAGATTGACTAAGTGTTTGCCAGAACTCAAAACTATCAGACCTCCAAAATTTAAAGACCCAATCAAAAAATGGGCATTTGAAATGAATAGACAACTTTCAGATGAAGAAGTACAAGTAACAAATAAATATATGAAAAAATGTTCAACATCACTGGTCATTAGAGAAATGCAAATTAAAATAACACTGAGATTCCATCTCACTCCAGAAATAATGACTATCATCAAGAAATCAACCAATAAATGCTGACAAAACTGTGGGGCAAAAATAATCCTACCAACTGTTGGTAGAAATGTAAATTGGTGTGACCAGTATAGAAATCAGTATGGAGATTTCTCAAAAAAAAAAAAAAAACAGTAGAGGTTTCACTTTACCCAGCTGTCCCCCTTTTAGGCATGTTCCTGAAAGATTTAAAAACATCACACCACAGCGATATATGCATACCCATGTTTATAGCAGCACAATTTTTAATAGCTAAATGTTGAAATTGGCCTAGATGCCCATCAATGGATGAGTAGATAAAGAAAATCTGATTTTTATATGCAATGAAGTATTATATTGCCATAAAGAAGGATAAACTTGAGACATTTTTAGGTGAATGGATGCACCTTGAATACACAATTTTAAGAAAAATAAATTGGACACACACATTTAAATATTTCACTGTTTCTCTTGTGTGAGAAAGCTGAAAGGTAAATAAGGACCAAAATTGATGATAGATATTGGAAAGTAGAAAGAAAATGTTCAAATGATAAGGAAATAAGGGAGGAAGGTGGCTAAAGGAAAAGAATAAGTATTTTAAAAACAAAAAAGAATGAAAGAAAATAATAGAATCGAAGTATTGTAAAGGGAGAGCCAAAGAAAAACTAAAAGCAAGAGAGGGGAATAGGAAAAAACTAAGATGTATTAGGTATAGGTACATATTCTCTAGGATAAATATGATAACTATGTTTCTCAAAGTGTACCAATAAATTTAATTTTTAAAAAACCGTGACCTGGATGATAGCATGTTCTCAAGAGAGAGTTTTACTCACATAGCCATCATTAGGCATTTTAGAGGCCTTTTATGTACTTCAAAATCTCTGTGGCCTCACCTTTGCCTGAAGAGTCAGCAATGGAAATCCATTTCTGGTAGAATTAAATGAACTTCCTGCCAGTGCAATCAGACAGCTGTGTGATGATTTTTCTCACTGCACTCTCTGACCTGCAGGTGGGAGATGTGGGAAGTTCATGGGAAGCAGTGCTGCACTCACATGGTTAACATGAAATTTAGAGCTCCCTTGACCAGTAAGAGGGGGATCCAATGAGTGAATACTTCTTCCTTCTTTTCCTTGGTCTAATGGTTCTGAGACCACATCTTACAAAGTTCCTTACAAGGGTTGTGAAGGGATCAAGCACCAATCACCTACCTTCTGGTGTTGACTCTGCTCTTTCCCTTTTCATTCTCCTCCTCCCTCATCTGCTCTCAGAGCCTACATCACAAATAAATAACTTGTATACAAGCCATTATCTGAGGGTATGCTTTTGGGAAAACTCAGGCTAAAACATTTTATTTGTTCACTCACTTATGATAAGGATGACTTATCTGAGATAAACTGGTATGGTTTGACAGAGGTAAAATTTCATGATAAGAAAAACATTTTATTCTTTAATCAGAGCATCTTAACAGTGTTAAAAGCTCAGGATCTCAAAAACAAAGTTTATCTGTGGTCTCTTAATTTCTCCTCTCTACTGTTTACTCTCTTTGGAGCTTAGCATCCTCTACTTCCTTCCTCCAAACTCATCAATCTCTCCATTGCAAACATGAAGCATCCCAATTTTCCTCAATGTCTTCTAGCTACAATGGGGTTACTGGCAGCCCCCTTACCAAGAGAAGCAGCTCTGAGCTGGAAGTGGTCATGGGCTAGTAACTGATAAGTCTGAGGAGACATCTAGACCAAGAGTAGCCCATGCTTAGCTGGCCAAAGACAGTCAAGTGGCCCATAAGGTAACCAGATGAGAAGGGCTTTACCAACTGGGTTGATACCATGGACTATATCATGAGTACACTGACTCAGACAAACACTCTGGCTCATTCGGAATCTGAACTTAAAACTGCATTAAAGACTGCTAAATCTAAGAGCAACTGTGTAGACAGAAGCAGATTCAACACAAGTAGACCATGCAAACCAAGAGAGACTGGTTCTTAGGTGTTCTTTAGAGCAATACCTCTTTATGGGCAGCCTTGAAATTCCTGATTCAGTCTGGTTTCCTTACAATAATGGCTGCCCAATAATTTTTTTTTCTTCTTAAGGTGACTGAAATAATACCTCAGATTTCTTATAACCAGAGGTAAAAACCTACCTTCTTCTCTCAAAATACTGTTTTCCTCCAGTCCAGCAATAAACCATGAGATTCTAAGAAGTATCATCTCTGCACAGAGACTCTGGAGGTAGTATCTCACCTCAAAGGGATGACATAAAAGCAATGGGGTGGGCAAGCAAGTGAGGATACGAGGAGTGAAGATAGTAACCGTGTCCCTTACGTGACCCTGAGGAAACAGCTGCCAAGCCTGCCTCTGTGCATGTCCGGCCCTAGAACAGGAATTTGATCTTGGGGGAAAATGAAGGGGATTTATTCACATCTGGCAATTCTTGCACTTTGGAATGTACATTCCACAGAGGCTGAGCTTGTGGCTTTTTAGCAGTCTCCCCAGTGGCTAAAGTCCATGGTATAGGGAGTCTACACTCTGAATTTTGTGGGACTCTCCAGATTTCAAATAACAAATCCCAGAGTTGTTATACAAATCATTGATCTATTCCAGGATTTCCAGTGTTTGGTATTTTCAAAATAATTCACACTGGTGGACATTGAAATGATGATGCACATAGATGTGAAAGAGGGGAAATATATATATATATATATATATATATATATATATATATATAAAATTCAAGGGACAGGAGGAGGATAGTATGATGGCAATGGGATGGATATGATCAAATATCCTGTGTGAAACCCTCATATCTTGTAAAATTAACATGTACCAAAACATATTTTAAAAAATGAAGTTGAATCACTGTTATCAAAGCCCTTAGAGCAGCGATGGTGAACTTTTAAGAGCTTTCAATGATATGAGCAGCCTGCTGCAGCATGCATACCATAGCTTCATGTGTCACTGAAAGAAATTTTTGAAAAAAGTTTTAGTAAGCCTTAGTCATTCGCTGAATTATGTGTTTTAGAATTCAGATATTTATTAATGGGGTTCCTTTAAAGTGAGATTCCTTTTACAATCTCCTTACTGATTACTTTTGTGGAAAGTTGAATGGACTCTAATAAATATTCAGAAATTACTTATGTATATTGAGGATGAGTTAAGGAAATCTTACATCTATGAATTTTTTTTAAAGTGAGCAAGATGAGACATCATAATAAGAAAGAAAAAAGAACTATGATTCATTAAGAAAAGTCTTGCTTAATGTCTAAAGATGTGTCAGTGCAATCTCACATATCAAAATTAAAGCAAAGAGTGGTAACCATGTATCCTGGGAGAGAACCAAGAAAAAGCTAACCCCTTCCTGTGAGCCAGCAGCAGTAGTGGGCTGGACCAATCCCTTCCTGTGAGCCAGAGGCAACCATGTGTCCCAGGAAGACCACCAAGAAGAAGCTAACCCCTTCCTGTGAGCCAGTGGTACCCATACATCCCAGGAAGAGAACAAAGAAGCAGCTAACTCCTTCCTGTGAGCCAGACAGCAGGCAGATTGAGAGAGAAGTGCCAAGCCCCTGCTCCCATGCAATAAGCAAACAGCTGATGTGGAGAAACAGGCTGAAATGATAGCTACTGAATTAAAACACAATTTAATGCCTGTATTGTTTGATTGACTTTCCAGGTGTAAAACCAGTGTTCTGAGCATCTACTTAGAGGATAATAACATGAAATATAGCAACTATGGGGGATTTCCTTCTGAAGGTAGTTATCATTGTTCATTCACTATTATCTTGTTTTAAATTCTGTATAACTTTCATTGTTTTGTGGGTTTTTGGTCTTATTCTGTTTTGTTTTGTTTGATTTTATTATGTCTGATGATATGGGTGGCTATTTTGAAGATAACAAAAGGCATTATGGTAGCCATTGGTGATTTCCTATTACCTTGTTTTGAAGTTCTGTATCACTTTCACTGTTTTGTTTTGATTGGCTATATTCTGTCTTATTTTGCTTGGTTTTATTCTCTTTAAAATAAAAAAATAAAAATTTAAAAATGAAAGGAAATACTTCAAAATCACTAAGATCATTATGGAACTTTACTATGAAAGCATATACATAACAAAGGAAAGAAGAGTCTTAAAAGGATAAATCAGTGGAAATATCCCTTTTAGAAGAAATGTGATGATTCAAAAGTATATGTATCTGATGTACTATTTTTCATCAATTTTAGAATACACATTTATTTAGAATTCTTTCATATTTCCAAAACTAGTATGCATTATTCTAAAAGTTTGCTGTATTGTAATTCTAATTGAAAGCATCTTTCTTTCTTAATACATGAATTAATCAGGTTAACTATAAATCAAAATGTAAATTTCAAAAATCTTTTAAAAGTGATTCTCTGAGATCCTGAAATAATTTCATTCTTGTCATAATAATTACTGAAAGCTAAACATTGTCACAAATAACCTGTTTCAGTGGCTAAAACTTGAGCCACTGAGATATATTCATACTCTATGAAACTCACTCCTTTAAATGTACAATTTATTGAGATTTTAGTATAACCAGAGATGTTCAACCATTACTATTACCTAGCTTCACTGTGTTTCCATCACTACTAAAAGAAACCCCATATCCAGCAGAAGTCACTCTCTAACTACTCCGGGCTACTACCCACTGACAACCACCAATGCACTTTCTTTTTCAATGACTTAACTATTAGATTCAATTTCTATAATGAAGTTATATAATACATAGTCCATTGTAACTGACTTCTTTCGCTTTCTATAAAGCTTTTGAATCATGATGTAGCACATAGAAAGACCTCACTCATTTTATTGCCAAACAATACTGTATTATATAGATACACTACATTTTGTCAATGTATTCTTTAGTTGATGGACATTCGAATGTTTTCACTTTTTGTTTTTTTACTATCATACAAATGGTCATATAAATACTCTTGTACAAGTTTTAGTGTATGCATAAGTTTTTAATTGTCTTAGGTATAAACCTAGAAATGGAATTGCTGGGTCATGTGTTACTTTAACTAACATTTTGGGAAGTTACCAAACTGTTTTTAAAAGTGGTTTCACCACTTTATAGTTCTCTTAGCAATTTATGACTACTCAGAAATCTCTACAGCCTGTCCAACACTTGTCTGTATCTGTCTCTTTTATTTTAGACACCCAACTCAGTATAATGTGTTGTCTCATTGAGGTTTTGAACTGCATTTCCCCGACAGTTATGATACTCAGCATCCTTTCATGTGTTCTTTGGCCATTCGTTCATCTTCTGTGGAGAAATGTCCATTTAAGCCCTATGTATATTCAAATCCTATGCTCATTTTTTTTATTTAGAGAAAAAAGCAAAACAGAAAAGAGGGAAGGAATAATATAGAATTTCAAAAAAATAACAGTAAAAAATCATAGTTGACATATTACATATTGTTATCTCAGAAGGAGTTGTTCAAGTTACAAAATCAAAGCATAATAAGTGGACATACAATCAAACAATGACAGTAAAAACTATTCTTTTTGATGAACTAACAAAAATTTAGTAGTATGATTATCTATCTTGCACACTTAAACATACATGCAGTTATATCCTTCAGAGCATTTCCTTTCCCTTTCATTATTACAGTATCTATTATACATTTTGGATCTTATCACTCTTTCAATTTTTTTATTATTATTTTTTATACTAGACAGATAATATGACATTTACAAATGTGAGTCTGATTTCCTATGCTCATTTTTAAGTTACAACATTTTACTTTTTATGGATATCATGGTATAGCTATAAATTATCTGAGACTGGTTAACTATAAATGCACAGAACTTTATTTCTCATAGTTCTAGCATCTGGGAAGCACAAGACCAGGGCTCCATCAGGCTCAGAGTCTGGTGAAGGCCCATTGCTCACAGATGGCTCCATCTGCGAGTCCTCACATGGCAGAAATGACGAAAGGCAAAAGAGGACAGTGTTTCCTCACCAGGCAGAACAGCAGGAGTGAACTTGCTCCTTCAAGCTGGTTGTAAGGCACTAATCCATTCACAAAGGCAGAGACCCCAATGCCTAATCACCTTCTAAATGCCTATCTCCTAATATCATCACAGGGAGCACTAATTTCAACATGAATTTGGTGGAGACACATTCAAACCATATCAACTGTTGGGCTATAAATATTTCACTACCTATTGTGGATAAGATCCTTTATCAAGTCCCTTAATTTATAAACATTTTCCTTTACTCCTTAAGTTGTCTCTTCACTTTTCTTGATGATGCCCTTTTAAAGACAGAAATTTTAATTTTGGGTTCAAGATGTAGCTCAGTAGCACAGCCTAGCACAGGCAAGGCCATTGGTTTGGTTTTCAACAACAGCAAGAACAACAATAATAACACACACACACACACACACACACGCACACACGCTTTTAGGTTAATTTTTTTAAAAAAAAATTAATAGGCTCTCACTATGTAGCCCAATCTGGCCTTGAATTCAGAGTAATCTTCTTCTCTTAGCCTTCTGAGTGCAGGGATTACAAGCACGCACCACCACACCGAGCTACAAACTTTTAGTTTTTACTTTTCTCTTTTGTCCCTTATACTTTTAGGTCCTTATCTAATGCTTACTCCTATTCTTTCTTCTAAGATTTCTATAGTTTTACTTGTTGTATTTACATTTTGAGTCATCTTTATATGTTGCATGACATAGTGATCCAACTTCACTCTTTTCAACCTGGATGTAGAGTTATGCAAGTACATTTGTTGAAAGACTTCTTTTCTCCATTGAATTGTTTTGACATTTTTATATTTTAAAAAATTGACCATGACTGCAAGGTTTTATTAATGGATTTGCAATGTTTTTTCATTGATGTACATGTCTATACTCATGTCAGTGCCACACTCTCATGGCAATACTAGTTTTATAGTAAATTTTGAGATTATAGAGACTGACTCCCCCAACTTTGGCCTTTTTCAACATGTTGTTGGCTTTTATGCAAATTTACCATCAATTTTTCATAATGCAGTTTCCAAAATTGAAGAGGGCAGGGCAGGTGGGGCAATGTTGAGATGGAAAAGAAGGTGCTTATGCTGGAAACCAAATGTGAGTATGGATGATGAAATAAAGATATGTGAGGAGAAAAGCCCATTTTTGCTTTCAAAAGTAAATTTTGTCTAAGAAAAGGGTGATAGTAATAACCAAGAAATGATATTTTATAACTATTTGCAAAAAATTATTTATGAATAGTTTTGAATTCCAAATACTTTCACAATACAAAACTTGCTAGTCTTCATGAAATATCTTTAATTTAATTGAATGGGAAAAAAAACTCTGAATGGGATAATCTAGAGAAAAATTACTTTACTGTTTTTGTAAACCTTTAACTGCTTTGTTGCAAAATCTTCCATTTAAAAAAATTTTGGGCATTATAGGATTGAACTCAGGGCATTAGCCCATTTTATATTTTATTTTGAGACAGAGTCTAAGTTGCTGGGGCTGGTCTTGTCTTCAGATTCTCCTGCCTGAGGCTCTGAGAATGCTGTGGTTACAGACATGCACTATCAACCCTAGCTCAAAATCCTACTTTCAAAAGGCCTTGTGTCCTAAGTATGATGTGAATTTGATACCCAATTGAGATAAAGTGACAATGTCTACAGATTAGAAAACATTGGTACCTACAGTACTGTTCTCTTCCTAATTTGATAGTGCAGTATTCGGGAATGTATACTCCTGCACCTTCAGTGCCGATCAGAGGGTTAAAGAAGCTGCTAATGACCTTTAAAATATTAAAATATCCCTCAATTTTTCTATTGATCACTCAGAGATGTGCCAAAAGATGATTTCAACCAACTGGGAACAAATAATATTGAGCAAGCTGGGAGGCGGTGCTGGCTGGTAGAAAAGGTGCGCATGGGTTTCAGGGTTGAGTTGGACGGCCATGGGGTTCGGACACTGCCTTCTTACTGGCTTTGAAAGATATTAGACTTCAGTTTCATCACGTTTAGAAGTCAGTGAGCAATTCTTGTGGGATTGCTCTGAAGATTATGCATAAGAATATGCCCCGGAAAATACCTGCCACTGAATAGGCCTGCAATTAATCTCAGTTTCCTTTTTGTCCCAATACTGACATGTGGACAAATGATGAAAATTATCACACAAATAACATGTTAACCAAATTATTATGATGAATATGATATTCTTCCCATGAAATTTTATTGTTTTTAATAAAGAATATCTATCAAGTAAGATTTACTAAGCACGATAATACTTTTATCTTTCCGAAGAATTTTCCTATAAATAAACAAGTCATTAAAAAAACTTTTTCACCAGCTCCATTCTTTTGCCAGTCCTAATTGTTGTAGAAATCATAGCCCCTCAACCTTTTAGAAATCTTTAAATTTTGTGTGTTTGACAGTCAAGCTTCAGGCTCCCATTGGGAAGTGGGACAAGCAGAAAACAGGAAGCTTAATGTGAACAGAAGTATTCATCCTAGTCATCCAGCTGATGACAAAGATGTGACCTCTGTGTCCCAGGTCAAGTCTATGATGGAAAGCCACATGCTTCTTACTTAAAATTATTGTGTATCTTGTACAGAGGTATTTGGGTTTTGTTCACCATTGTTTTCCTGACATTTGCAACCATACCTAGCATACAAGCACTCAGTAAATATTTGTGAAATGGACCCACGCATGAGTGAACCACAACAAGGAGTATCTGGTCCAGTCATTTTCAAACATGTTTTAGCTGTGGGAACTTTATTCCAAGTACTTGGTGTACAGCCACTGTGACATGGATACAAGAGAAGATTTTCTGGACAAGGTGAAGCTGAAGATCTATACTCCAGGATCTCTAGACCCTGCAAAGTATGACTGAGAATCCCTGGCCTTGTGCATCTGCTCATTTTGGAGATGAGATCAGTAAGGCCCAGAGAAGAATAGGGCTTGACAAGTGTTACACAGCAGGTCTAAAAGTTCATTCTTGACCTTGGGAGTCTCTATGCCAGGCAACATTCCAGGGAGCATTTGTATCACCAGGATGGCCCTCAGGCCATCCAGGTGGCCTCGGAGTAGAGCTGGTCTCAGTTGCTTATCCAATTTTTAGAAATGCAACTCATCCTATGGTGCAATAAAGGGCTTCAAGGGTCACCAAGAGCTCTCTTACAGCAAGACTGTGTCGGGGCTATAATTTCATGACCTTCTAGCTCTTTATACAGGAAATGGATTCTAAACTTATACATCCTAAAATTGTCTCAAAAATGTGAGTGTGGATTCTTCAGGGACTATTGGTCTCAGATAAGTGGATGAGAACTTAGGAGCTGAATTTGGAGGTGTGTGTGATAAAACCAGTATCCTTTCAGATCAGAGACCAGCCAATGTCATTAATTGGTTCTAAGTTTGGAAGAAGTATTGAAACCAGTGCTGTTTTCCTCTGGGTTCTCTACATGCATGGGTCCTGCTCTGCTGTTCCTCTCACTCCTCTTCGGGTCCTATTCCTTAGATGGAAGCTGAAGGTCTGCACTTCTGAAAGCCTGCACTAGGTACCTTCTCCTCATCCTCCATCTGGGCAGCAAGAGACCATCCTACCCGCTTGATATGGCCCAGGAAAACCATTCATTCCTTTGAGCCAGGCTCTGACAACTCCCTCTGCAGTCTCTAACTTCTCTTGCTCCTTATTCTCCACAACACAAGAGGTAGAGAAAGCAGGGCATTACAAAGTCAAAGAGCTAACGTACTGTGCCGCTGAATGCTAGCTGCCAAAGCCATTTTTCAGTCTCATGGTTATGGTAAAATATGACTTCTTAATGGGCACACAACAGCAGCAACAACAACCATAACAATGACATCTTGACAAGTTGTGTGAAGACATCATCGGTACCCGGGAGAGTTCCATCACCGGCGTACTACGCTGTTTCGGGTCTGTGGACCCTGCATTCTTGCTGTTCCTCCAATCTACCTAAAGAGGGAGCTATTTCCCTAGAATGCCCGAGTGAGGGGCTGCGAGTCAGCCTGAGGCTTTGTGGACCTCGGCCCAGCCGCAGCCTGCTCCTGCACCAGGCTATGCACAACCTTCTTGTGTCAACAAACAACCTAAATTACATCTTTCTTATCTTGTTTTAAAAAATTATATCTACTAAACTGACGTAAGTTCAAGATCTAGTAAACTGATTAGACTCAGGAAAGTTGGTTTCTTGTCCCACCTGCAAAATACTAACGAGGTGTCTTTGGATGTTAGAAATCGAACTCAGGTAGCCAAAGTGAAGTTAGGACAGATTGTGTTCAGAAGGGATTCGTGCAATAACGCGGTCCTCGGGAGGCTGAACCATCCGTTTGGTGCCCATTATGGGTCGCGATCTTCTGGCCATGTCTGTAACCTTGTAAAAACAAAATACCGCTAGTTTGGGAGGGAAAAAAATAATGAGGAACTCTTACGGTAACTGCAAAGAGTAATTGAAGAAACACGTGCAACGGGTTAAATAGGGTCAGTACATGGTAAGCTCATAGAAACTGGTCGCTTAAAAAGAAGTATATGAGATGTGATCCAAAAATAGGGTGAATGTTTACATTTGAAAAATGTTTCACAGTACAAGACACATTGCCATTAATCCCTCTTGCTTCTTGCCACTTTCGGAACAGTTCTGGAAGTCCTTTTTAGTGAGTGTCTGTAGTTGCTTTGTCATGGTTGCCTCAATGTTCTGAATTGATTCAAAATATTTGCCTTTCATGGTAATTTTGATCTTGAGGAAGAGCCAGAATTCACCCACTGCCAGGGCCAGGTGAATAAGGAAGGTGAGCACCCACCCAGTGTTTTATTTTACAGAAATTACCATAAATGTTTTGAATCAATTCAGGAAAATTGAGGCAGCACAAAAATAAAACAAAGCAAACAAACACTCATAAAAGAGGATTTCCAGAACTGCTTCAGATTAGTAGTAAGAATGATGGGATAAGTGTGTTTGAAGTGAGGGGAGTATATTAATGGCACTATGTCTTCTAGTATAATAATTTTGTGCAATTAAACATTCATTGTATTTTTCAATCACATCTTATATTGAAGGGAAAATTTTCAGGTCCTGTCATTTCATGCACAGGTGAGGTACATTACTTGGTTCTCCCACAAAAGTAAAGCAATATACCAGAAGAGAAGAGTTGTATCTCTAACCTATGTGGAAACATATTTAGACACCTCTTCAGAGTGCTTCAGTGAAGGGAAGGCACTCAATCCAATTACTGTGAAAGGGGAAAGCCAATTCTATTCTGTCCATCTAGAGGGAGTCACTGTTAATACATTTTCCCTACCAATAGCAATGCTTCCTTCAGACTATGACCAATTATTCATATAATCATTTAATAAATAGCCATGGTATAACAACCTAACAAGTCTATAGCAGTGGTGCTAAACCTATGATACACATGCCTCAGTGGGCTGTTTGTTATCAGTGTGAGCTTCAAATGGTCTCTAGGGACAGAGAGATGAATCCTAATACCTACTCTCAAAAAATTTGCAGCATACCTGAGGAAAATTTCAAGACAAATGAATAATCACAATCCAGAAAGATGGTAGGTACAGAGAGCTGTGAGAATGCAGGAGAGGCCCTTAACTCCTTCTGAAGAAGATACTAGCAGGTGGTATCCCAAGATTCCCTAGAAGAAACAATGAGTTGAATTTTAACAGGGAATGCAGGGTTGCCATTTGAGGTGTAGAGGGGAAAATGTTCGAGGCATGAAATCTCCAAGTTCCCCTACGAGTGAAGGATTTCAACTAGATTGTTCCTAAAATGGTTCCTGGAAGGCAGAGGAGTGAGAAAGAGGAGACAAGAGGCTTCCCCTTAATCAGTCCTGCAGTGGGTCCTTCTTCATCCTTGAAGACTTGAGGGAACATGGTGCTCTCAGGGCTGCTGTGTTGTAAGAACAGGTTTTGAAACGAAGGGTAAAATTTGATTGTGACATAGCTATGAGTGTTTAGAAAATCTGTTGGGGTTGTTTTGAAGGAGTGGCTACAAAGTAATGGGCCACAAGACAGTCAGATGGGGGCATTGCTGAGCATGTGACTAAGATAGCATCAGAGGCAGCTGTGAGGGTGAGTTAGATAAGAAATCTCACTACCAAGATATGTCAGAGGTAGAAGAGTCCGGATATGATGACTTGATACAGAACAATAGAGAGGGAGGGTGAAGCAAAAAGTAATCCCAGGACCCTAGTGAGTCCATGGGACAATCTGGAGATTTCTCGTCAAGAATTTAATGACTGCTTCCTACATGTATATAGCATTAATTATTCTCATGCTTCTCAGGGAGGAGTTTGTAATTAATCACGGGACTCAAGACATGGTAACTTCATGTGTCTTCCATCTTTATTTGTGGTTTGCAGTTGTTCTGCTATTAATTCAGAAAGGAAGAAAGACTAGCCCAGTGATGGCAGGCCTTTTAGAGATGAGTGCCCTAACTGCAGCCCCAAACCCACTTATTTATCACAAAGTGCCAGCACTGCAATTAAACTTGAATATCAAGGTTTTATTTTAGAAAAAAGCATCACATACATTAATATCTTTTGTTATTAAAAAAATCACACTCATGTTACAGGTTCACTATCACTGCACTGGGCCCTGGGAATGGCTGTGAGATGACTGAAGCTTTCAGGAGGCAGCATGAGCACTTCTGGAATGTGGGTGACTTTCCCATGCCAGAAAGGAGCACAAAGGGAGCAACAAGACTCATTGGCAGTTAAATAAAGCCCAGTAGAAACCTTGAAAGTGAACATACCCTTTTGCTCAGAATGTTTCCTCTTTGGAACTTAGACCAAGAAAAAAAAGATAACTAAGATATACAAGGATGAATTCAAAGATTTATTTTAAGGATCCTCATTGCCAATTTGTTTATAGTTGTGAAAAGCTGGGAACAAGTATGACATACAAAATAGTTTCTGGTCTTAGAGGATTCATGGCTAGGCCTGGGGCTGTAGCTGGTAAGTTTCACAGAGAGGCGACAAGACAGAGATATCCCAAGGACCCAGCAAGGCCCTTGAAGTTATGCACTGACCACCATGCTCTTGTTGAATTGAGAATGGGTGCTCCATGAAGCTGTGTATTCCAAGAAGGGTATCATCCCTCCTCTTTCTCCTTCCTCCCAGGCACTTCTAAGCTGAGTGCTTCCAGCTGGAGCAAGTACGCATCTGTCTGGAATCCCCTTAAGACACCACCGCCAATTCCCAGAAGGCTTTGCTCCATGTCTGAAACTCAAAGATGTGCCGAATCACACTGTGCAAATAGCATTGGGTGAGGAGGGGGAAGGGAGTCACAAAAGTTCAGTTCCTTTATTTCTTGGATTTTTATTTATTGAGTATGTACTAGATTCATTTTTCTATGCTAAGCCACCAAGAAAGCATGCTAAGTGCAGCATAATCCTTGCTGCGTGTGGTACACACTGAAGCTTGCCTACCTAATAGTACTTCCTCTGCCTTTCTAACCACACCCTGATTGTATTCTGGATTTCAGTGTATTCAATTGCACAAACCTGGCCCCCAGCCTGTCTGTTTTTAAGGATATCCCTTTGACACCATTTTGACTAAGGAGAGACAAGTGAAAGTCACTAAGTGCATCTTTCAGAAAAACTCTATAAAAGGAGCAGCATGCTGAATTAGCAATCACGCCTACTGATTTTCCAGCCTGGAAGTTGGGTAGATGGTAAAGAAGTAATCACTTTATGATCACTGGCGTCAATCGTGGGAAAAGCATCCACGTGACAAAAGTGGCTGAGCAGAAATCTTGAAGGAAACCAGGTCCTTAATGATACTATAGTTGCAGTGACTTTGGCTTCATGTAACATTGTTAAAGTTAGCCCTTGATTTGTCTAAGATATTGATTACTTGGGCTTTTGGTTACTTGAAGCTGAACACAATCCTAGCTACTACTTGACTCCATGACCTTTTTAAACAAATGACATGGCCCAATGTAATGATCAGTTGTGTGGACATAGCATGGGTGGCCCAAAGTACAGAAAGGACAGTCTGCTGTAGCTGGGGAGGGTACCACTGGGAAAGGACCACTGGTCAGGAGGGGTTTGGCTACTTGAATTGGGTGCTATATAAGGAGTTGTTCAACAATCATGGAGGAACAATTATAGTCTTTCCGGTTATCTTGCACAGAAAGTGTGCAAGATAAGAGAAGTGAAATAGCATGGCATGCTCAAGGAGCTATGATGACTTCATTTGCCTGAAGAAGAGGATGAATGTGGGATGAGGGGATGGGTGATACAGTAGAGGGTCAGTGCCAGCTTGAGAAAAGACTCATGGGACATTGGGAAAGTCACTGAATCTATTCACCTACACTTTCCTCATCTGTTAAGGAGATCACTGAGAGGAAGACACAGGTGTGAATGGGAGCTGTCTGCAAGGATCTCTTGGGACTCCTTGGCTAGAGGCTCTGCTCCTTTGTGGAAGTTTCCACGGGAAATGCCATCTCACCACTCGATTTCACATGGCACGGTGTACTTCAAGGACTGCGCTGTTGCTGGCATTTCAGTTTGAACACTAAGTGGTGACTCAGAACCAACAGAAGTGTGGACAACTGTTTACTAAGAAGGCAGCCTTTGGTGTGACAAATTAGAGTGGGCTGATGGATTGTGCAGTGCTCATGAGCTGGACAGCTTGGAAATAGCACATACCATTGCACTGGGCAACTGATTCATTGCTTGTTCTGTCTTGCCAGGCAGGGAATCATATGCCCACCCAGTCAGACCCAAATTCTTCCAAGCCAAGGAAAGTGTTTTTCTTCGTAGACTGTGCTTCCAATATACTGGGACACTGCCCTGGATACCTTGTTCCTACTAATTTCATTACATGGGAATACAGCACTTTCTTGAAACTATTCATACTTTTAGTTTAGTTAACCTCTTGGAGTCCAAAGACCACAGTCTGTAGAAAGGATCGAAAGTTGAAGAGTCATAAATGAACTTCTAGATCATTAGACAATCTCAATATTTTTTTCTTAGAATGTTAAAAACCAGCAAAAATAAATTGGTATCTATTAGGTACAAGGAAGCAAAAGGCTAGATATTGTAGGACACATAGGTGAGTAGATGCTTCATGACCCTAAGCTTAGCCTAACACCAAAGAATAGCCTGAACTTACACCCTCGCCTAGGAGGCCACCTGAACTGCGTGATGGAAGCCTGAGGTTCGAACCTGGGCTCTTGTACTGACAGCAGGTGCAACCTGGACAGATTCTGAATCTGAGCTTTTCCCAGCTTTGCATTTTTGTCCATAATTGGAATGATAATGTGTGTCTGAAATAGCTACAGTATGTAGTAGAGTATGTAGTAGAGAGTAATTGCCTAATAAACAATGGCTATTTCTATCACTGTCAAAGAAAGTTAAACAATTAAAAGCAATTACAAAAGAAGCTTTGAATGGTAGTGCAAGAGAATTGCTGAATTGGTGGTTTAAACTGTTAGGAACTTCCCTGCCCACACAATGTTCCTGTGATTCTCACAGCAAACCTGTGAGGAATATCCCCATTTGCAGATAAGAAAACTGAGAACGGAGAGAAGTGAAATGGCTTAGAAATCTTTAGTAAAAGACAGAGCCAAATTTGACCCCTGTGTGCTTTCTGAGAGCAACAGCTTCCTGCAAAGAGCCTGAAGGCTTTAGCTCAGAAAAGTGACAAATCAAGAAGCTGAAGAAAGCTGGGAGACTTCAGTGGAGGAGATGGGTCTGAGCCCACTGTGCACCAGCCACTAATCATAAAGCACCTACTATTGGAAAAGGATTATTCTGAGACTCTTGGTGAGTCATGCAGAGGAGGATATGAAGGGCTCTGAAGGGAGAAAGGGAAGAAAGGGCATTGCGGGAGCAGGATGTGCACCTACACTCACTGCCTTTAATGAGTTTGACTTGACCTCAGACACCTAAGCAGCCTAAAATGCCACCACCCTTCTGCCTCCAGCATCCTTCCAGATCGTTCCATGTGCTTTTCTAAGACTTTTTTTTTTGGTTGCCCTAGTTTTTTGACTGCTCTGCCCTGGCATCACTTTGCCCTAGCTCACCAAAGGCCATCCTAGTCCATCCTCCAGGCCAACATCTTGTTCTAAGTACCAAGCTGGTAGGTAAGAGACCCTGAGATGCCCTTCTCCCCAAAGGCCCCATGGTGACAACTCTCACCCACACCTCATGGGAAAAAGCAATTAGACAAAGAAGCTGATAGGGAGTGGAGAATGGTGGGACCTGCATGCTGGAGTGAGAATCACCTGGTTTTGCCTATTGATTTATCCACTCTCTCTCCTGTCTACCCTGCATCTGTCTCTCCAGCTGCCAGTGTGTGTGTGTGTGTGTGTGTGTGTGTGTGTGTGTGTTTGGTACAACTTTATTCCCCATATTATAATAAATCTTCCTGCTTCATGTCCTGGCATGAATGGGAACATATATGAATGTTCCCATAGAAGAAAGGAACTTACTTCATGTAAGTACAGAGAGAGATGTTTGGGTGGAAGCAGGCTTTGATGAAGCTGCCAGTAGGGTAGGAGGGAGACTCCAGCCCCGGGTGTCAGGCTGATGCCCTAGTTCCGCAAGGCAGGAAGAATCCGCTATTCAGAGTAAGAGGAGAGAAGGTGGAAGGAGAAGTAAGAGGGTGTTGAGAACTTCTTAGAAAAGAGGCCCTGCTGAAGAAATTTGGAAAAGGCCTTGGGAGAAGAAAAAAATGTCTGCCAGATCCTACAAGATTTTTGAGTACTGTGTCATACAACCTTCCTCAGCCAACCCTCAACCTCACTAGAAGCCCATTAATAAATCCTATTTCAATTTTGTGTGTGCGTGCAAGTAGAATTTTAACCAGTGTGCAGATGAGAACTCAAGAGGGAAAGGTGGTGACAGCTGACATCCAGGTCCATCCATAGCTTGTGGGCTCTGATATAAACACATAGTTTCTCCTTACCTCCATCCCCAGTCCTGCCAGGCACCACTGGTCAAGGTCCATGGAGAAGACCAAGGACCAGTCTGGTTCTTCCAGTCTTCTCTGTGCCCCATACTGTTCCAGTTCAGCGCTACTGTTCCTGTCTAATGTTGTTCTGGCTTTAGGGTCCTTGTTACCATTTGAAGTCATTAGATTCAGGCTTTGCTGTGATTTGCCCTCAGGTATCCAAGATTTATCAATAGGATCAATATTTAGATGACTCTCCAAATATATTTCAAGAGGCACTGGGTGCTAGTCTTATTACTTAACCTACAAATGGCTTCTTTCTCTAATAAAATGTCCTATGTCTTATTTCTAGCTGCATTGTCTGAAATATTTGAAGAGGTATATCTTCTTCACCTTTTAGCAAATAGAGTACCTTCCTGATGGAGTTTCATCTGGAATCTGGATCCTCACTGTCTAGCACAATAAATCTTCCTGCTTCATGTCCTGGCATGAATGGGAACATATATGAATGTTCCCATAGAAGAAAGGAACAGTTTAACCATTCTAAGGCCAGTAAAGAGACCTTTAGAATCTTCTTTAAAGAATTCCTGAATATCCTACCAGTATGCCTTATAACATTTCTATATTCCCTGGGGCAGAGTACAAAATGATTACTGAATGTAGTCTGTCAAGTTCAAACTTAAGTTTGATTATAAGAGAACCAGTGTTGAATTAACAGGTATTCTAGACAAGGAGCCCTACTCCTGATCTTTATTCTTGGCCTCTCTTATAATAAACCCTCACATATGAGCAGTATTAATTTTTCTGCTGTCCTGGGAGTGGGGCGATGGGGTTTGAGAGGCTGCTGAGTAGCTTTCCCAGACAGCAAGTCCCTGGATCTAGGCCCCAAGTCATCCTTCCCTGCTTTCCTGGGGAGCCTTTACAGAATCCTAGCTCCAGACTCTTCCACATAACATAATCCTGCAGTGAAGAGAACAAAGTGGCCCCCGGGGAAGCCACTTGGCTTTCTGAGTGCGGCTGAATAAAGTCTGTGCTGGAAAAAATGGAACGTCATCCACAGAAAGACAACGGGTGAGACCTCTGAGTGTCTCCTTACTGTGCCCAAACTTGTAAAAGTTTTTTATTTTCTTCCTTCTGGAGTTATTTAAATGGGCTTCACTTTCCAAGTAGCAGACCCAGAGTACTCTTTTATTGGACTTGACTATTACATCGCCAGAACTCTGAGAGCCAGGGCAAAGGGTTAGCTTTCGCCTGGCAGAGTCATACTAATGCGCTGCCAGTGGTGGAGTCACTCGCATGCACAGGGAGTCTGAAGCCTCACCCCAGGGTGAACCCAGTTAGTGGGTCAGTCTTCATTCCTGAGCACTGAAACTTTCTTGCCTTGCAGCTGACGCAAAGCCTAAAGCACTGTCTATTCCAGCTGGTGACTTCAGTTGAAGTTCACTTAACTCCAGGGAGTCATGCAGGTGAGGGGCATCTCCACAACCCACAGAAGCCCACTTAACTGCTAGAGAAACCAGCTGGCTTTTTAGGCTGGCTTCTGACAATTCCTGCAGAAGAAATCAATTCCTTTTCTCCTACTAGAAAATACTTCTTAGATTTGGGTCTTCTATGTCCATTCTTTTTTTTTTTTTTTCTCCCTTTCCTTCATTTCAGCATCATTTTTCATTTCTGAGGATTTAAGAACCACAGTGCACTGTCACAATGCCAAATCATTCCAGGATAACTACAGTCTTGGGTAAGCAGTTCTTCCAGAGAACTCATTGACAATACCAATATTACATAATTGTAGCTTGCATTGAGTATTTACCATACGGTAGGTATACATGTTCTACTTGAGTTATCTCATTTAATTCTCACAATTGAATTCTCATGAGTCATCTAAGTAAAGTTGCTGCATGAGACTGAGAAAGGTCACATGACTGGTAAGTGATGGATTTGGAGCTCCAACTCTTGGTTTCTCAGATTCCTGAACTCCTGCTTTTATATCACTATTACAGTTAAAGCAACTGAAGGTACATTACTTGCCCAAAAGACAGGTCATACTTGGCCCCCAAGGCAATGGTTTTTAGTCTTGGTTCTCATTAGAATCACCTAAAGAGTTAAAACAGAAAAAAAAAAATACAAAACCAGCTCTCCAACTGTGTCCTTAATGATTTTTATTTAATTGATCTGGGGAGAGGCCCAAACATTAGTATTTTTAGAAAGCATCCAGGGGATTCTAAAAATGCAGCCAGATTTGAGAATCTGACAAATCCAACAACCCCCAGTCTAAAGCTTAACTAAACAAAATGTTTGACATTTTCTCATACTTCCGCAGGAAGTGATAGGACAGACAGCTGAGTTCTCCCATCATACTCCAGGGAGAGTTGGAAAAGTCTGCACATCTGTAAAGTGGGAAGAATGATATCACACAGGAATACTGGTTCCATCTGGGCATGTATAATGCTTATTCCAGGACAAAGTACCCAGGGAATGATTGTGGTGAAGACAGTTGTCAGAGTTAACATAGGGTGGAAGTTTTACAGACTTATTCCAAATCTTAGAGCCCAAGAGCAGAAACTCATAATCAGTCAGAGGCACCTGGAACAAGTTTTGTCAAGCATCAGCTCCTTGAAGTCAATTATGAACACACACACGCACACATACACACACACGCACACACACACACGCACACGCACACACACTCCCACCTACCTATGCATTCAGGAAGAGGCCCCCTCAGCAACATGCTGGGTGGATAAGCCATGATGACAGATAGGTGAGGCATGCTAGGGTTATCAGTGCAAATCATCACGGTTTGCACTGTCAGTCTGAGTGAGCAGAGGTTCATGGCAAGACTGCCCCCAACACAGAGGAAATGCAGAGAGGAATCTCTAACTATATGCTTGCTTAATCATTTCCACTTAACACACAGTGAAAGCAGAACTTTGTGACACACTTGGCCTGTCTGGGTAAAAGTTCTGCTTTTTCTGGAAGATCTTGGAAAAAGAAAAGAAGAAAAAACAGCCTACCCCCCCCCAAAAAAAAAACCCAAAAGTTGGCCTTGAGGGAGGGAGAGCTTCTTAACATTTCATTCATTTAAGTAGCATCTATGATCAGTGTCTTCTTCTGGGTGCCATGTATTCATATTCCCAGTACTGTGCTGGAAAAATGATCTGAACACAAGAGAAAGATGTCACTGTTCTGGAACAAAAACAGGATTCCATAATGCCAGGGGGAAAACAGAGGAGCACAGGCAGCACCAGTTCAAGTGGAGGACTTTCTATTCTGTCACTTAGCACTTGTTTGAGAAATTTTGTGGCCATAGTGATATTGACACAACATGAAGCAGTGTAGCATCAATGATTCTCAAACTATTAAGATGCTTCTGAGAGATGGCAAATCATTACTCCCCTGACCACCCATCTGCTCCCACAATCACCCTGCAAATGCACCATCTAATGGGTTAACTCCTGATACACTGAGGTTCAGGACAGTGCTCTGACCCCACCTCAGCTTTCTTATAGGTCAGGTGTGGTGCAAACATTCTGAACTCTGCATCCCTGCCTCTGGGTCATCAGCAGCTCTAGAGTGCTGATGGAGGTTTTAGGGGCCCTCATTTACCTACAAGGTTAAGACTGAAAATCTGCCTTTGAACTCCATATGCAGAGTAAGTTCACAAGTTGTACTTAAATTGTTTATTTGGGACAGCTTAGTGGAGCTGATCATTATTTTTAGGGGTTAAAGTCCTTACCTACATAAACCACTTCCTGGCAAAGCTTCTATCCTAAATTGGAAATTTTAGGATGCCTGTATTTCCAGGAAGGCCCTCCCATAAAGAAAAAAGAAATTCAATACACAGAAATCCAAACAAATGCACTAAGAAAATACTTAACATCTAGAAGGACTGATATAGGGTTCCACTGTATACAAACCTTTCTGGACTGGGAAACTTAACAGGAATGCATTTGTTGACAAAATACAACATAGCCTCATAGTTTGCTCATGTGAAAGTAGCTCTGATGACTGCCCTTAAAAGATAGTGTGTTCTCCCAGGAAAAACCTGAGCAGCTAATACTGCCCAGAGGGATACCCAAGGAATGACTGTCTAACAGCTCCTGGCTCTGCCCCTGCTCCATTCTGGGTCCTCAACTTTGTCTTCCGGTTTCCGGCTGGATTTGACCAACTGGACATATTAGGAGGTGATTGGTGGATGGGAGTAAGGGAAAGCCTGAGATTTATCTGTCAACCTCTCTGCCTCAGCAGTGTGCTAGGTTGCAGCCTATACCTCTGCAGGTCCAGTTCCAACAACACAGACCAGTGGGCTTCCAGATTCTCCCAGGAGAGGGGCCCCAGACTCAAGCTACAGTAACTCCTCCCCCTTCTGCTGCCTGGTAGTTGTGTAGCTTTGGTAATCTTGGGTTGCTTCCTGGTCCCTGTTAACTTTATTGCACCTCTGTCACCTGCACATCCAGGTCCCTGCACTTTCTGGGTTCTGTTTTCCTAGTTGGGCCTTCATTAATATGTGTGTGAACTGTGGGTTCTTTAGAGAGTGTCATCTCTCCCTTTGCCTCAGGTTCCTGGTCCGTGAATGAGATTGGGTGATGTATTTACAAGCTTGATATCAGCTTCATACTATCTATGGATGTAGTGACCTGCATACCAAGGGAAAGCATAGGGTTAACATCCAAAAATTGAAATGCACCTCACACTTCAGGGCTCCTTGAAGCAAGTACTTCATTTGTTTTTCTCAGAGTAGTTTTCATTTTGAACTATAACCTCAAAACTTTTTGTTGGTAATAGGTAAGGTATAGATAATAAATACAATGTTGTAAGTGCTTTTTAAAAAGCAATAGATGTGTTCTTATTCCTCTAATAATTTATCACTTCCTTATCTATTCTTCAACCATGTGTGGTAGATTCACATGATTTCCCTCTGGGTTAATATTCTGATGTTTGGTGATAAACACTGATTGTAGGTATATTCCTTGCAGTAACTCCTTGCGGTTACTGACCGATTAATTTATTGGTTTGTTGGTTGGTTTTTGATCACTATATTTCTGGGTTGAAAATTTTTCATCATTAACATGTCTACACTTGAATCCTAGACCA
This sequence comes from Hydrochoerus hydrochaeris, assembly GCA_004027455.1. Taxonomy (NCBI): domain Eukaryota; kingdom Metazoa; phylum Chordata; class Mammalia; order Rodentia; family Hydrochaeridae; genus Hydrochoerus; species Hydrochoerus hydrochaeris. The sequence goes on along the minus strand of PVLA01007642.1, from coordinate 64,722 downwards.
TTTTAACTATCTTTCTCTTTCTCCTTCAAAATCCTTGGATGTATTCCATAACTGCTCTCAGTGAAGTCAGAAGATAGGCATGGCCATGTGGTTCACATGGAGAGTTGTTTTGTTGGCCTTCATTTTCTTTCTCCAAAAAATATTTTATATAATATTTTATCCCTCTCCTCCCTACCCAACTCAACTCCCAGGTAGAGATACTAGTGGGGTACAATGTGGCACTGGCATGAGTAATTTGGGTGGCAAGTTCCATGTTCTTCTTCAGGTGCCCCTCAAGCTAGTGGGCAACTAGAGAACTGGAATTAAGTGTCATCCATAGTCGGATCCATATTAGGAGTGATTCAGCAGGCAGTGACACATTAATTTCCTGGAAATGGACTCTGAGAAAAAGAACAGAGATGGCTGCCCACATGGCCTCACTGAAGCAGCCCAATGATAGGACAAGAAGAGATTTGAGAATCAGATGTGGTTCCAATCACTGGTTCCACTGCATGCTTATTGTGCAAACTTCTTTAATAATAATGGTCGACAATGTTTATCGAGTTCAAATTATGTGATGTGCAGTTTTTCTTGTATGTATTATCCTAATTATCCCACAAAGTCATGTGGGATAGGTTTTACAGATAATGAAACAAATTGAAAGCAATTAAGCAACTTGACCAATAACGTTTAACTGGAAAGTGAGAGAGCCAGGAAATCCCCCAAGTCTTTCTCTCTTTTTTGCCACTTTACACGTTAACTAAATTTTCCAACTATAACTTACTTTGTCTTTCAGATCAAGATATTTGTGTCCATCTTACAGTATTATTTCTCTCTTTTTGTCATTCTGCACCATTTAACATTTTGAAATTTCATTTTATTTATGCACTGTTGCAATTGTATTCACTACTCAAAAGAAAAATATAATTTCAAATAATTTAATAAGTATGCAAAATTTATCTGCTGATGGAAGGTATTCTAGGAATCCTAGGTAGTACATAAGACTGGATTCAAATGGGTCCTTAAATGCAGGGGAATAGGAAGAGAAGTCTGATCGTGACTGGAGGGAAAGCCAGGAGCCAATACAAACAGTTCTGACTTGGCTGCCTCAGCTGCTGTGCTCTGCAGAAGAGTAAGAGATCTGGGAGCCCTCAGGATAACTGTGCCCAGGTGGGAGGTTGGAGATTCAGCTCTGCAGTGTTGCATCCCTCCAGAGATGCGACAAGAGCAAGTCAGAGAAAAACACTTCAAAAGCTCCTCTTCTCTAAGCTCTGGAGGTAGAAGCTTCCAAGGACAAGAGCAAGTAATTTCAGCTTTGGGAGCACAATCATTCTATACTAATCCGTGCTAATTTTACACTCAACTTAAAGACATCGCCACTTAGTTTCCTTATGCATTATGTTGACATTTTCTGTGTCTTTGCTTGCTGTATATGCAGTTTATAGGAGAAAGGAACTGACGGGAAAAGGTTTAACAATAATAATATCTTAATAGACTCCCAAAGAGAGTAGAAGTTGGGGAAATACAGAAGTTTAGGCAGATTATAATAATACTTAGACTAATATTTTCCAAGAGTCTGCAAAGTGAAGCCATCTTTCCTCAAGAGAGAATAAGTATTTATTATTTTTCCAGTAGACAGTAAAGTTGGGTGGGGGGCAATCTGGGGATAGAACAGACAGCAAATGGAAAGAATAGGGAAATATTTCTAGAATAGCAAACACACTGATATTCAAATGAACTTCCCCAAACACCCCCTTCTTAGGGAGACTTCCTGAATTCCCTAGGGTCACTGTTTCCTTCTTGAAAGACCCATACAGTCCCTAAAACTCTCTACTTTCCATTCATTCAAATCATTACTGTCAACATCTCTCCTCACCTTCAATTCTGAATTTCTGAAGAACAGGGAAACATACCTTCTCCCAGGCTGGTATTTTCTGTGCCTGATGCTATGCCTGATACAAAGGAGGACTTGTGAGTTGAGTGTGCTCTTATCAGAGCCCTATGTGAGTGCATGTCCCTTTTCCTGGTACTGTTACTTGTTAGTGAGGGGCCAGCAGAGCTAGCTTTTCTAGGGAAGGGAATGATTTCACCTTGTGAGATCTTTTATTTCCCTTGAAGTTCCTGTCCATGTGACTTTAACCCCAATTCTAGTACAAGCTAAAATTGCTCCACATCAATTGTGCCTTTTAAGGACCAGTTAAATGGTATTAGAAAATGTGTTCAGAGCTTAAGGATTGTTTACACCCTATCCTAAGAGAACACAAAACCAGACCACCACCTCGCTTCTACACAAGCATCTGTGTACACACTTGCACCTGCTGAAAACTCCAAAAATGGAAATGGCTGATGAGATAGGATGGTGAGATTGCAGTTGTAGCTGTTTTTTTTTTTAAGAAAAAAAAGCTTTATGCTTATTATTTTTATACAAAGATAAGTGAATAAATATGCAAATGAATATGAAGCAGATACATCAGGAGATGAGAAAACAAAAATCATGATTAAATATCCAAACTTCTGTTACTGAAAGAGCAAGCAGTGCTTTTTTTCTAGTTACACAGGAAGAACAGATCATTTAGAATAGCATGATGTCTGGCTGTGAGAAGGTTTCCGAGAAAATGTCTGATATTCGTATTACCATTCCCTTTGGATTGTGCACTAGGGTCTGTTCCTGTCTTTTTAGTGGCTTGACTATGCTCTGGTCAGCTCAGTATCAAGGAAAGGCCAAGGATTTTTTATACATTTCTAGTAGATGACACGAAGATTAGTCACCTCTCTCTTTTTTCTCTCTCTCCCTTTCCTTTTAGAACAGAAAAATATGCCGTGTCGCACAATGGCCCCTGAGAATTTAGGGAGGGCAACAGTTTAATGTCAGCCTGGTTCAGGGTGTGAATCTTGTTGAAGATAAAATGAACTCCATGAAACTCCTTTAGTTGCTAAGAGACATGATATCTTTAAATGTCAATTATCATTCCCCTCAAAATAGCTCAAAAATCATCCAGTGTTTAGAGCTTCTGAAAGTTTCATGATAAACTAGATTTTTTAAATGTGCATTAAAATCCTGATTTCATAATGCTAGCTTAAATAAAATGCATCTGACTTGACCATTTCCTAGCTGGGTGACTTTGGTGAGGTTATTTTTCCCTAAGCTTCAGTTTTATTCTTTTGTCCAAAAAAAGTGGTAACAAGGATCAATTCCTTAATCTGTGAAATATACCAGCTGTATTAGTTTGAACTGCTTAATTCACATCAGATATAAGAATGTATGTGAAGGAGATTGAAAATAGGAAAGACATAAAAATATCAATTATCATCATAGGGATGTCTGTCCTTCCTATATATTATTATAGTGTGTTCAAGATAGATACTAAAATCGACTGGAGATGAACAGGAAGTGACCTGATGTCTCAAAAAATTAAAAAGGGATTGGAAAATTAATTTTCAGTAATTCATATTACAAAATAATTAACTATGGTCTATTATATTTTTATATAATATTGTGCATTATTAAATTAATGTTATTATGGACCCAGATATCCAAACTCATCTTAAATATAATTTAATTCACAAAATGTTGTTTTGAACCTAATGTACAAAGGCACAAGTATCAAAGTATGTCATATACATGCTGTGGTCCAGCATATGCTGGTGAACAGGGCTTTAAAGACAAGTAAGAAAGAATTGCAATGACCTCTCTATGGCCTGCAAATGGATGTCTCTAGGTGTGCAAGATGACACTGAAGCTTTGTCATAGGTGTGTGCAACTCTGTGTTCTGGGCAAATGGATGAATCTCTTCATTTTGTCCTTTTATCATGAGCTCTCTCTAGACTCGTCCTCTGGGCTGTGTCTCTCATATCTGCATAAGAGACTCTGATGACATACCAGTCTCCAACCTTGGTGCCTTTGTCTTGGTTCCAGCTGGGCAAGGTACTGACAAATGCTTTTGGGTTCACTCTTGAGTGAATCCTATAGCATTCCTCCTGCTCTTCCTGTCTGAATCATCCTTGCTTCAAATAGCTGACAGCAGCTGATCAGAATCCAGCTGCTTAGACTTTGGGATTAGACAACTAGAACTCAGATCTCACATTAGCTAGTTACTTACCAAGGGACCCTGAGCAAGTTTGCTTCAGTTCTCAGGGCTTTGATTTTTCTTATCTGTAAGTAGTATAACAACACATTACAAAATTTTTATATTAAAAACATACACTTTAACATGGTGCCTAAGAGGTAACAAGCAAGTTATAAATGTTGTTGCTGTTGTTGTTATCGTTGTTTACAGGGTCAACTTAGAAAAAGAACAATCAAGTAAATGTCACTTTGGCCCCAGTGTAGTGATTGTACCATGAGACTTTGTATCCATAAGTTTCATCTATATCCACATGCAAATGTGTATGATGTTTTCAAGGGCACAAGGATGATCATCTGTCCTCAAACAGGAAGCTAAGCTAGGTAGTACTTCCTTTGGGTTGCTGTGTGTGAGTTTTCTACTGTAGATTTACCTCCAAACTATTTTTATCTTGAATAAACTACTTCCTGGGCAAAGGAAGTAGTTTCAAAGTCACTGAGGGACAGAGGGAAAAATGAAGTTGCAGGTAGTTTACACACTTGGATTCAGTTCCTGTTTGGAGAATCAAAGGCAGCTACAAAGAGAAGGAAAGATGAGGAACTACTAGCTATATTCAAAATAAAAAAGAATTTAGAAAGAATTCAACTGACTAAGACATCAAGAATTTTTCTGTGGCTATGGAGAGAGTAAAAATGATCCCCTAGGAAGAACAGTGGAAAAACCCTGATCTCATTCTTCTGAAGTTTGAAAGAGTCATCATATAGAGGAAGGAGTTTGTTTTCCTATCAAATGGGCTGCTCCTTATTAAAGTAAGCAAGACACAGAATTTACAACTATGACGCATAATTACCTTTCCATATTAAAAATATGGAATTATGGAGCAAGCTAATCTACTGTAAACTTTCTAAAAATATGTAACATCAACTAAATAAAAAAACCTCTAGGAATATTTTTCAATTTTTTAGTTTTTCAACACCAGGGAACACCTCAAAGATGTGATAAAATTATCTACTATGAGTTATATTGGTCAAATCTTTCAAAAATCCTGTTTATAACAATGCATTATTAATAACAACACTGTAGCCAGGTATGGTAACACAGGCCTGTAAACTCCACAATGTGAGAGACTAAAGCAGGGGAATTGCAAGTTCAGGTTCAGCCTGTGCAATTTAGGAATTTAGAGAGACCCTATTTCCAAAAAAAAAAAGGCTAAGGATTAATAACTTTTCTCTCATTGTCGAGACAAAATACCCAACACCCAAAGTTAAAGGAGAAAAGGTTTATTTAGCTCACAGTTTGTGGAGATTTCAATCCATAATCACCGGGCTCCAAGGTAGGGTGGCACATGGCAGAGGGTCAACAGTTCACAGAGGTGGAAAACGGTAAAAGCAATGTGAGAGAGCAAGACAAGCCTCTTTCAAACCCTTATGCTGTATCCAGTTTACAGAGATTAGGGCAGTGTTAATCCAATCAATGGCTTGATCCAGTAATCACCCAGCCTTAATTCCAACACCCTTAATCCTAGCATTGAACCATGAATCAATCACACACTCTAGATTCAGCCACCTCTGAAAAAACTGACTACATGAGGCTTTGGGAGGACATCTAGACACAAACTGTAACAGTGTACTGCACTGTGAAGGCTCCAGGTTTAATCCCCAGTACCACAATAAAAATAGCAATAATGTAAAAGCTCATCTGTATCTGCACGCTATCTATTATTCTAACAGCTCCCTATGAGATGAGTATTTTTAGTATTGCCATTTTACAGAAGAGAAAACTGAGGTTCAAAGAGGTCAAGAAACGTGTTCAAGATTACCCAGCTGAACGTGGCACTGTCTGCCTCCCCAGCCTCTGCTCTTTCCACTGTGTCATACTTCCTCGTGACCACTTCCTGTCTTGCCTGAACAAACACAGTTCAAGTGAAGCATACAAGCAATGATGATGTGCCACTGTCACGCCTTCCAATTAAACCCTATAATTTCCAAGTCTGAGTTGGAAGTCCTTTGGCTCTATGTTTCTGTCTGGCTTGCCCAGGAAAATGTTTATTTTGAGATGCACCTCTGTCAGAATGGCTGGATGTTTTTAATGCCCTTTCACGCCTAGACCATGCTGAATGAGGAACTACTAGATGGAACTACTAGATAGAAGACGTAGAGTCATGTGCTTCATGTCACAACTGAGAACGTCCCTGGCCCCTGCTCCCAATCTGGGGTCTGTTTCGAGGAGGGTGTTAAGGGTATGAGTGGTCATAGAGGCTATAAATAGAGCCCTGGGTTTGAGCCAGCTCAGTGTGTTTATGTTTTTCGAGTTGCGCTGCAACCGTTGTTGGTAATTATAGACGCGTGGGTGAGGATGTGTACTGATGAACAGTTCCTCCTCCTGATTCCTTCTTTGCCCAAGCTGAACTCTGGGGGTGTTTGAACTCAGTCCCATCACAAAGTCCCTTGTGTATTTCCTGACCAAAATGAAGTGGGCAAGGAGTTGAAAGAAGTCAAGGTGTTCTATGCCACCATTTGGTCTCTTGTGTGGTCTACTCTTGCTTTTAAAGAAATACTTTAAAGTGACATTAAAAGAACATTGTTCTTTCTCCTACATGTAGTTAGAACAGCAAGTTCCACTTTATGACAACAAAATACATTCCAGTTTGTGCAGATTTATATGTAAAGAGGATTCATGGGTCTGATTGAAATGATCCCCAAGAAAACTCAGTCCAATGAGGAGTCATGAGTCCAGTACACTGCCGTGATATGGACCTAAACTCATTAAGAGCTCCATTTCTCTTTTGGCAATCCAGAGTCACATGAACTCTCCCTCTTCATTTGATTGTAGGGCTGCATCATTCTGCTCTTCTCTTAAGTCTCTGATCATAGGCCAGAAACAGTTCCTGAGCTGACCGTGTAGCTCACTAGAACAGCCTAGCTTGTCTGATTCTCACCAGCCTGTGGAACTTGAACTGGGCCAAAGAAATGCCAATCAAGTAGAAATATCTGCTGGAATTCAAGAGGAAAATGTCATTTCCCTTAAAGTCACACACTTCAAAGAACAATTTCCTCAACTTTCTAACCTCATCTCATCTATGCCTTTGCAATAGTGTCAGACAGTCAACTAGAGTGAAAGAGAAATTGAAGATGTCTAGGGGTACCTGTCTAATCCATTTTATATGCCCTGTCTTGTCCTACTTGTCTGCTTGTACTTGTACAGTTTGTGTGCTCTGATGACTGGATAACTAGGTAGCCATTCAGGCTGTTTAGAGGCAGAGATATGAAGTACATGAAACCAAGAAGAAAATAGCCATCTGGTGTCCAAGGAGAAAGTCAAACAAGCAAGTGACAGAGTATTAAACAAAAAGCGGACAGTGAAAAAAGCTAGTCACAAAAGACCTCATATTGTTGCTCCCCATATCTGAAACATACTTTCTCCTCCTCTTGTGGCTAATTACTACAGTGCTTCAACGATCTTCCAAGAAACCTCTTCAAATCTCTGGACATTTTGATGAAATGTCCAGAATAAGCAAATCTACAAATTAGTGGCTGCTAGGGCCAAGGGACATAAGAGATTGGAGGATGACAGATAAGAAGGATGGAGTTGTTTGTTGTTGCTGTTGTTGTTGTTGTTGTTTGTGCCAGGGATCAAACTCACACTTGCCAGGCAGGTGCTTGTGCCACTGAGCTACATCCCTGGCCTTGAGGGATGGAGTTTTGAGGAGACAATAAAAATGATTATGATGATAGATGTTCAACTCCATGAATATATTAAAAGCCGGTGAATTATACAGAGTAAATTGTATGGTATGATAATTATTTCTTAATAAGGATGTTTTTCAAAAAAGGTCAGAAGTAATACATTTGGAGCCTGTTCTGTGGAAAGCCAGAAAAGCTGAATGTGGAAAACAGTGAGACAGGACAAGTGACAGGAGGGGATTTACTGGAACGTCCTGGATTGAGGTCAAAAAGGATGCAGGATGGGTTTTATGCAATTTTAGCTACAGCTTGCACATTTTGAAAAGGACCAATATGGATATTCCTCTCATGTAAAAGACCACTGGAGACCATAATAGGATTACTCTAAACTACTTTTTACATTCTAGGGGAATGAGTGTGTTTCAAGATGGAAGCTGGTCACAATGCTGAGTGGGTCACAGTCCTGCTCCGGTGGTAAGACTATGTCTATGAGAAAATTAGCTTCTTCAGTCTCTAAAGCTTAGTTAGAAATTTTGTTTGTGCTCTGTGATCTCTGGGGATCAACTGCCCTCTCAGTTGGTAATATTTACTTACATTTCCCTTTTATCAAGGCCAGTCCAAAGGCTCTCCAGTTTGCCAGTCCAGGGAATAAGGTTATATTTGAAGGAAAACCAAAGTTCGGTATTCCTTTCATCAAGAATGAATGAGAAAGTATTTACGCAAGATCAACTTCTCATAGTAACTGAAGATTTCATACAGCGTTTAGCATGTTCCATTCTCATCTCTCTATTTTCAGAACTGCAAGCCCAAAGCCATCTGCTTGTTGCTCCCCATATCTGAAACATCCTTTCTCCTCCGCTTGTGGCTAATTCCTACAGTGCTTCAACGGTCTTCCAAGAAACCTCTTGAAATCTCTTGATGGTCCGGGAGTCCTCCCATATGTTCCCTTAGCATCCTGTTTATATTACATCTGCACAGTCACCGCATTGTAATGGAATTATCCATGCGTCTGTCTTCATCTCCACTGGTCTGGAAGCTCTTTGCCACTCATTGCTACATCTTTCTGTCCAACTCCTGAACCAGCTACCAGCACCTAATACATTTTTCACAAATATATGTTAAGTTTCTCCTTTTCAAAGAAGCTATACGATGACTACCTAGAAAGTTAGAGCAAATGAATTGACCTATTCAAAAGGATTAGAGAGTAGCAGCAGATCATTCTTTGTGTCCACAAGGCTGAGTGAACAGTAGACCCTCTTTAAATATTTGCCGAAGTGATCTATTTGTATCTTGACTTTGATATGTTCAACTACTTACAGTCCACAACTCAAATACGTTATATATGCCTGTAATTAAATTCTTTTTCACATAGTGAGTTCAGACATTCATTCATTAGCTGACAAAAGAACACTGGGAGCTTTTCATACTGAAACTGACTGGCCACTCAATTTTACCAACAGCATCATTTTGGTGATGGGAGATTCAAACAGTTGTCTGAATATTTTATCGCATTTTCAAAAATGAGTGGGAGACAGAAAAAGAAAATGCTGATATAAGTAAAAATAATTGGAGAGGTCCCATCAGTTTAATAAAATTAAGACAAAAATAGAAATCATTAGGTATACTAAAAATAGCAACCCTTAGCCTCAGTTGTATGCTCAATGGAAGATAGGTTGATTGTGTGTTCAGTTACAAAGAAAAAGAACAAATTAAGGAGCATACTTAAATTTGGGGATTGCATTGTTATATATTTGTCCAAAAGGCAGAGGATAGCAAGTATTTTTATAATTCTTTTAAATCTCTGGATGTCCTCCCATCCCCCAGCCAAGTAAAGTCGATTGCTTTATACCCCCACCTTTGATTTTCATATGTGCTATGTTTGGATATAGTTTGAGTGTTTCCCCAGAGGCTCATATGGTGGAAGTTTGGGCTCTAGTGTAGCAGCGGCACCTTTAAAAGGCAAGGTCTAGTGAAAAGCAATTAAATCATGAGGCCACTGACTTTGCAAGGTACTAATACTGGTTTTGCAGAGCAAGATAGTTCTTAAGAGAGCAGGCTGTTATGAAGCAAGGCCACCCCATGTGCTTGTCTTTTTCTGTAGAGAGCTGCTTCTTTTTCTGGTTTTCTACCAGAAGGTTGTGATCGAGCCAGGGCAGCCTTAACCAGAATCTAAACAAATGGGGCCCCTTGATCTTGAAACTTCAGCCTCCAAAACTACAAATTTTAATAAACCTTGTTTTTGGATAAAATACCCTGATATTGTATTACAGCAACATAAAATGGACTAATATAATATGTTTTGAAGACTATGTCTGAAATATATATCAAAGCAGGAGGTGACATGGTGTCTTGTGCTATATTAGATTTCTAAAGAGTTGTCCAGTCCTAAAAATCTTTGGAAAGACCAGCAACAAAACCTAAATGCTATATCTTATTGCTAAGTGATTAAAGGGACAAATGGAACAGTCAGACACAGCTAGATAAAAATCCTGACTTTGCCACCATCTAGTAAATATGTCTTTAACAAGTCACCTAATATTCTAAACTTCAGTTTCTTCTGTAAAATGAAGATAATAATGGTATATATTCCATAAGGTGGCTACAAAGTACAAATGAGTGCATATCCTTAATAGGCTTGGCCTGTGCCTGGCACTTACTCTGATCTTGTAATACAGAAGCTGTTTTCTAGGAAGGAAGAAAAATGCTGGAAGATCTGGGAGGAGCCAAATTTGACTTGCTTCACTGATTGTCTAGGGCCCCATCAAATCCTGAGCCCTGTTATAAACTTAATGCGGAAACACTTAAAATTTCTGTTGCTACTTCCAATCTACTTACTGGGTCATTCTGGCTTCTGCTGGTGTGAGTGGGAGTATACTATTTATTCATCTAATGATTCCTTCTAAGTCAGGGAAGCTGGAAACCCTGACGAGTATTCCACCCGTTACTTCTTTCATGTCACCTCTTCTACTCACTGGAAGGTGTGTCTCTCCTGTAACTGTCACATCTGCATCGTGAACTTTTACTCATCTGAGCTGTTAGTGCTTTGAAACCAGTGACTGTGACTCTGCAATCATAGGAGTAGAAGAGGCTGGATTTAGGATGTGCTAATAAAAATGACACCTTGACAAGTCAACTGTATACAACGGGCACCTGGCACCCACCCCTAAGGCATACCCGAGTTACCCGTGGGTCTTTGGGTTTGCTCGCTTTAAAATGGCTATGAGTCCTCACCATCTCTATTTTGGCAACACTCTTGTCTAAGGCCTTCTTCAAAGATTTAGTGTGTTTCCCCAGAGGCTCATACGGTGGAAGTTTGGGCTCTAGTTTTTAATAACTCTGCTTATTACTATCTAATATTTATTATTTATTAGTGTTAGTCTTGATTTTTCAACACCTTTGAGAAAGTATTCCTAAAAGTGTAGCTAGACCTCAAAGACCTTCAAGGTGTGAGTTCAGCTACAAAAGAGACAATCTGGACAGGGAGGCGGAGTGGCAGCTCCACTATGGAGAAGATTAAAGAACAAGTAATTGAAAAACACTCAAGGTGACAATGCCCAAGTCCCTAGCCAGAGCCTAGGGCACAATCAGAAGTTCTCAGTAGTTTTAAAAATGTCTTTTTGTTCTATTAGGCTAACCTCTCTTTCCTGTCGTAAAAAGACTTTCTGACAAAATCAGTTGTCCTGAATATTCTGGTGACACTTTTTCCTTGGCCCCATAGGGCAGCCTTCTGAATGCACCCTCTCCAGTCACCCACTCTTGTGCTTTCTACCTACTCTAAAGTGACCTCCATGCCCACCACCCATCTATGGGTTCTCGGTCAAGACCCAGATTGCCTTTCCTTCAAGTGCTGCCTCCTGGGTCTCCCTAAGGCAAATGATGCTATAGTCCAGTCTCTTCATCTTAGAAACCCTCTTCCCTACCTTCTTCAGCATCTCAAAAACCCTCTTCCCTGTCTCCTCCTTCTCAGGCTCCCTTTGTGGTCTCTCTTCTAGCTGCTTTTTCAAAATGATCAGTTTTTTTAAAAAACGTATGGTTAGCTTTCTGTCCCTCTTATAGGGCACGGCCGTCTTCTGTCATGGATTTAACTGCCACCTACATAGAAGCAACTCTCATATGTTTCTCCTCATCCTTGGCTTATCTTTTGAGTATCAAACCACATAACCAACTGCATACAATAATCCTCCCTCATTTGCAGCTTTGCCTTTCAGAGTTACCCAGTCAAATGCAGTCTGAAAATGTTACATGAAAAAATTCTAGAAATAATAACTCATATGTTTTAAATTTCACACTATTCTGAGTTATGTGATGAAATCTTTTCTTCCACCTCTGTCCCTGAAAAATGTGACTTACCCCTTGTCCAGTGGATCCATGCTACATATGCTACCTGCCTGTTAGATACTTAGTAGGTGTCTTGGGTATCAGACCAGCTAGTACCATATCTAAGTGGTTGTGTGCAAGTAATACTTATCTGGCTTTGTAATATGCCCAAGTGCAGGTATAATGAAACTGGTAATTCAAATATGCCAAAAAGAACCCCTAAAATACTTCCTTAAGTGAAAAAGTTGAAAGTTCTTGACTTAGCAGAAGAAAAAAATTCTATAGTAAGGTTGCTGAGTTCCAAGGTAAGAGCAAAGCTATCTGTGAAATTGTGAAGAAAGAAAAAAAAAATGTGTGCTAGTCCTGTGTTACACCTTACACTTCAAATATTATGGCTATAGTGAATGGAAGAGCGTAATAAGATGAAAAGACATTAAATGTGTGTACATGTGTCTCTACAACAAGAAAGTATATCATATATAGGATTTTGTAGCCTCCCCAGTTGCAGGTATCCATCAGAGGGTCTTGGAACATACCCTGTGGCTAGGGGAGAGGGATCACTGTACAGGCCCTCCACTTGGGTATCTCCCCAGCATCTCAGATTCTACAAACATAAACTGACTTAGTTGTCCTACAACCCCTTCTCTTAGTACCATCTAGAGCAACTCAAACCAGAATCCTAGGTGGGATCATAAGCATCTCATGTTCCATTAACTCTCAATTTCCTCACTCTACTCCATGCCTATCAAATCTCAGGCATTCACTACTTTCCTAATCCTTCCACATTGCCTCTGACTTAGCTGTAACCCTCATACCTTTCTTCAATTATTTTAACAGGTGCCCAACTACTTATCTAGCCTTCTGCCTCATCACTCTCAGATATATTCTCTCTACAGGGAGCCAAGCAACTTTTCTGAAATGAAAGTCTGCTAAGAACCCACTATCTTACGTAAAACCTGTGCAATAGCTCCCCTTGCCTGCATGGCAGAATAGAAACTCTCATGCAGGCCCTCAAGCAACTCTGTAATCTGTATTTCATCTCTACTTGTCCCCTTTCCCTCTTTGTATATTTGTAGAAACAAAAAAAAATTCATTTGCTTTTGCATTTCATTTCAACCTAGACAGTATGTAGCATTTCGCCAGACCCAGTCTAAGCATTCCCTTTCATCTTCTCTACCTTCCCCCAACCCCTCCCACTCTTCTACCCTTCTTAGAGAGTGACTACTTTTTCTAATACACCACAGTATATCTTGGCAAGGTATCTACCACACTATTTACATGTCTGTCTCTGCTAGACTGAGAACTCTTGAGGGATGAGGATGGTCACCTATCTGTCCTTACCCTCAACCCTGTCTGTGCACAGGCCCTGCCTTTAGCAGGCAGAGAACAGAGCCCCCAGTGCATCAAATCAACTGGGACTGAGAACCCACTGGCTTCAGTTTTAGTCTCAGTTGCTCAGTCTGGCAGCTCAGTGCAGCTTCTGGAGCTTTGTGCCTATTCAGAAGCACCCAATCTATGATAAAGTGTGCAGTATCATTTGCTGAGCTGTAGTTTATGGTGATCCTGCTGATCAGGGGTGGCTTTTGCCACCTTTTGCCCAAATCCCACAAACCCCCCCTCCAGACTGTGCATCTTAAAGGTCATGGTCATGGACTGTCCTTATCAATCAAAGCATCAGTCAGAGACAAAAATCCCACTCTGGGATATGGTGAGACATTTCAGTTTCAAAACACTGCAGATGCTAAATGAGTAATGTTAATGTGATCTCAGAATAGTAAACACACCCCCACAAGGATAATGGTATTAGTTCCATTATCTGGAAAGAAAGATAAAAAAATAAAGGCAGCATTTGGCTGGGAGGACAGTGGAAGAACTCCCTGCAGCACTATATCCAAAAGGGAAGGGCAAATAAACTGCATTTCTCCAATGGCCTCCTCTCTGCCTCCCTGGGGTGAGCTGTGTCATTTGAGGGAAGTGAAGGGAAGCAGGGAGCATATACATAGAGGAAGAAAACACAAGGCTTCATTTTCTAAAGCAGTCACTCACTCTGATTGGGAAAGAACTTCTTAAGAACTATAAACATCCTGACCAGGAAGCAACGCTTCATCACACGGCCAAGGGTCAGCCACTTGCTTGTCAGGGATTGGTTTCTCCCTTCTGTGGTGAGAAGATGGCACCAGGCCAGCAGGGACATCTTCCCCAATATGCCACTGTCATTTAGGTAGATGCAGCACCTACCTTCCAAAGTATCTGAGGACACAGTTCCTTATTACATCACACTCATATGGAAGATTCACAATAGCAGGGGCGGAGAATTTGCCCATTCAGAGTTTATGTAGAGCCAGACTGATCTCCTCAACCCTAGATGGCCTTTTTCAAATGGAAGCAGCTTTGGAGATCCTAGATATTTATCCAGTTAGGCATGATGTAGCCAGCCCTCTAGCCCACTTGACTCTACCTCTTCTGTTACTAAGGCCTAGTTTGGCCCATAATCCAGCATGCTTAGAATCTCTTGCACTTAAAGAAAACAATCAGGCAGCAAATTCACTCAGAGGTATTGGAGATTCAGTGTGACCAGTGTTCACACTTTACCTAACAGAATGACTCTCTAATGCTGAAGTTTCTGGCCTTATCACAGAAGCCAGTGGGACTTCCTAGTGACAGCTCCTACCATGTGACAGTCCTGTTACATTGACAATCACTGCAGATGTTAATGTGTGAAAACAACCCCTCACGCCTGGGTTGTAGCTCTATCTTTGGTGAAAGACTGACAGAGTTCATTATGATTATCAGGCTGTTTTGTATATTGCTTATTTAGAAGCATTTTTTGGAAGTACTAGGCAGAGTAAATTAAACTACAAAGGCTCTTGGCCCATACCCAAAAATCCTCAGTATATTTCTACTCCACCAGGGCTCCTTTGACAGAGAGGTCCCAAGTTGAGGAAGAGTGAAAAAGTTGGCCTGATGAGTCTTTAGATGTGCAAAATTTGAAGGCTCAAGTTACATGGTAATTTTACAATGGGCACATGAAAGTCATCATCCATTTTTTATTCAGTTATTCACTAACAAAGTCCCTGCCATGGTGGAACTACAAATTGGAGATTGATTTGAGCTATTTTTGTTTGCTCCCAGAAAGCAGAACTGGGACAAATGGGCAGAGGACCCAAGGAAGCAAATTTCCATGCAGCACGCAACCAAATATGGGCTGGTAATGAGCATCTTATCACTAGAAGGATCTGAGAAAAAGCTGCATGACTGTTGCAGAAAGATGCCTGTACAATGTTGGACTAGGTCTGTTGCTTCCAAATATTCCTTTCACCAGCAGAAAAAGTTTTCAAAAACTATCCTACAAGCAGCCCCAATATATAGAAGAGTAGAGGGGCTGTAGAACAAATGAGAGATACAGATCTAGAGGCCCCATTACACATCTCTTTGTCCTCTAAACTTAGATATCTACACTGGATGAGATTATCCATTGGGTAGGTTGTAAATCTAAGTAGAATGATATAATTTTCTTACTAGATTCTCCTCCTTTTCCTTCCCATTTCTACTTTTTCCTAAGAAAGAGGGTAGCAGATGGGAAAGGACAGCAGAGGCTCTGGGGTGTACACTTAACAGATATTCACTGAGAATGTCAGCATGGATCAGATGTAGATTCACTTGGGTGGACCTAAAAATCATAGCATGTCTCCTTCAGTTCCCAAAAGACAACACGGTCTGGGATCCTGAACTTAAGGCAAACCCAAAAGGGTTGTAACTGACCAAAAGAACCTTAGAAAGAGAGGGAAAAAAGCCACAAAGAGAAGACACTCATGAGCAACTCATCCTGTCAAGTAAAAACTCACCTGCATTATTCTCTGCGTACTGAGGGTGTGCAGTATTTTCTAATGCAAGGTTTACTTTCAAGTAATGAACTCTGCCTTTATGCGCTTCCAGATTTAACAGACGTAAGGGACTGCACATCCTTTTCCAGTCTGGAGCAAGATGTTGAAGGAGCAGCCTCTTGTGAAAATCCTAGAAAGCCCTATCCTTATTGGTTGCAGTGTGCTTGAATAGCGAAGTCATCACATCCTAGGAGAGTTGAGACCAGGAGGTGTTCCCGGATAAGGCCAGTGGACTGTGGGAGGAAGGAATCTGGTAACTTGGAAAAGAGCTTGAGCTCTTCCTAAGTGTGTCACCACCATACAGATCCTCAAGCTTGCCCCACATAACTTCATCATCCTCTAGGCTAGAATTTGCTAAAACCAGGCTCACATATTCTAGCTTCATGGTCTACAAAGTTGTGAACCAAAGTCAGTGAGCCGAGTTTTGCTTCATGCTATGGCTTTCCATAGCACAACATATCTAGGAAACAGGCCTAAGGGATGATGTTAGCAGTTAGCCAATAGAATTCTGAAGTGTATGACTTTGGGAAATTCTGGCTTAAAAAACAAAGTAGGTTTCATTATTGCAGGGCTTTTCAGAGGGTAGAAAATGCTAATTTGATTTGTAACTCCAGGAAATGAATAGAGGAACAGTCGTTCCTGCTTTTATTTGATCTGTAAATATTTTTTCTCGCTATGCAACTAAAGAACTCTTCTGAAACACTCTTTGGAAAACACTGTCACAAACCAAACACTTAGTAAAAATTGTATGAGCATAAAGATTTATCTTTTATTAAAGGAAGCCAGTATTTCCAAATTTGGCACTGTCTTATCCACTCTCTTGGGAGATAAGACTTCATGTAGATGGACTGTCTCCATCACTGAAGCTTTCAAAAACACAGTTGAACCACTTTACCTGAAAATCTTTATGAAACATATGACACATGTCTCTATTTTGTTAAAAATTTAAAAATACATCTCTCAGTCTAAAAGTAAGTACATGCTTCCTTTTCAAAGACTGAAAATTTTAGAAAAAATTAACCAAGGCAAACCCATGAATCTGTTAATATTTGAAGTGATTGCCTTCCAAGTGATTCTGCAAAAATTTGTGCTGAAATATAACATAATGCTTTAATTTACTTAATAGATTATATATAATTAAACATTCTTCAAAACTTATTTTAACGGCCTATCATAGCCTATAATATAAATGTGACATACTTCATTAAACCATTACTTTCATAAGATGAATTAGCTGCATTTGCTATAAATAAGCATGAATTTTCTTTTGCAGAAATCTTTGTCTCTTTTCTACTTCTTTTAAGTAGATATCTATAAGTGGAATCAATGTGTCAAAGCATATAAAGATTTGTGAGATCTTGAAATGTATGAAGTTGCCTTTCAGAATATTGATACCATAATATATAAACTATAATATATATTTTTCATGAGCTTATGAAAGGGTATTTTACCATATTCTCACCAAAATAAAGTATGATCACTTTTTAAAAATCTGTGCTAATTTGATGTTAAAACCACCATCTTGAAGAAGACAAGATGGCCGATCAGTGAGCAACAAAATGCAGAGCCTCCCAGGAGAAACAACTCATATACCAGAATAAAACACCCTGGAGAGACCCAGACAGAGGGAGATGGATCCTCTTGACACAGGAAGAAATTAAAACATAAAAAGCTCGTCCAATATGTTGGGACTACAACTGGAACAGCTAACAATTATGGGACACAGTGTTTTCGCTGCAACCTGCCAAGTTTGCACCAGCCTGAATTTGCACCAGCCTGAATCTGCCAAGGCCAGCAGAGCTGCCCAAACTCGTTCCCACCACCACTCATGGGAAGCACAGCAGCGCTGAAGTTGGGGGTTGGTGAGCCCAACAGAGAGTGGAGCCAGCAAAGGGACCTTCATTAATCCACAGTCAGTGCTGGGATTGGGACCACCCCCCCCCCCACGGGAAGGGCATGATCAAATGAGTGACATGTTGGAATCTGGCAGGAAGAGCCTGAAGTGGGAGCAACAGTGACTTCAGTTGGTTCCTCCCTCCCCAAAGCAGATTTGTGGGATTTGCTTGAACTGGGCTGCACCCCTGGCCGGGACCCAATGAGCCATCCCAAATAGATTCCCTGCATCTAGCAAGCACTAACCAGGGGAAGGCCTCTGCAGTTTGGTTGGCCTGGTAGGGAGGGGCAGGCATAGGCAGCCGCTGCTTGCACCTCAGTGATAAGAGCAGACAGAAGAGGGAAGGGGTCCCTCGCCATCATGCTTTGGAGGAAACATGGCCAACAGGGAAGGGGGCTGGGACCTGCACTGTAACCTGTGTGGAGGAAGCCAGGACCATGACAGGAGAGAGAGGCAGGAAGAGGCCCCCAGCCCAGAACCCCAAGAACCCTGATCCAGGAGAGGGAAAAACAAGGGCAACTGAGGGCAGCAAACATGCAACAGCAGGCATGGCTTCAATGGACATTAAAAGATATCTTTGGGACCTTGTAGATGAGCTCAAAACTGAAATAGTAAATCAGGTAAAGCAAGATATGAGTAGAGTAATAAAAGAAATGCTCTCAGGGAGCATCTCTCAGGAAGATACAGATGGAAGAAGGGAGGAACACAAAAAAAGAGAGAAACATTCGATAAAGAATATAAAGAAAATATAGAATACATGAAGCAGATTCAAAGAGACTATCAGGAAATTTAAAACTCCATTGAAAGCAGGCAAAATGCCTTAAAAGAAACTAAGGATAGACTATCAAAACTTGAAGACAAGTTTGCAATGTGTGATCATGAAAGGAAAGATCTCTTAAAAATAACAAGGAAACAGGCAGTAACAATACAAAGGCTAGAAGAGGACAAGAGAATCTACAGTTTAAGAATAAGAAATGTGAATGAAGAAGCAGGAATACATACAGGGTGAACTACAAAGGCTATTCATGGAAATAATTAAGGAAAACTTCCCAAGCATGGGAAAAGAAAATGACATTTAGTTGTGTGAGGCATGCAGAACCCCAGCCACCTACAACCAAAACAGATCTATACCCAGACATATAATAATCAAGATATGAGAAATTCAATATAAAAACAGAATATTAAAAGCCATCAGAGAAAAGAAACAGATTACCTATAAAGGTAAGCCCATCAGGATCATGGCTGACTTCTCCACACAGACCATCAGATCAAGAAGAGCTTGGAGTGAAATATTCCAAGCCCTGAAAGAAAATAACCTCCAGCCTACATTGATGTACCCTGCAAAACTGTCACTAGAAATTAATGGAGAAACAAGATGTTTCCATGACAAAGAGGAACTGGGTGAGTTTGTGACCACCAATCCAACCCTACAGAGAATACTGAAGGACATTCTAGAGAGAGAGAAAGAAAATACCAGGATTTTAGGAACAGTGGCAGAAAGGCCTCAATGAGTGGGGCAGGCAGTAGAGTGAAAGAGAAAACTAGACAAACAAAGGCAGAAAAATAGCATAGCAGAAATGAGACAGAGAAGGATAATTAGAATCTCTAACATAGATGGCCTTGATACACTATATTGTTAATAGTAATGTGGGATTTAAAACCCACATTACTCACACTACTCTGCTTAGATGTATTATATTCTGTTCCAGTCATTCTACCTGTACTAGATTTGAGGGTACAAACAGTAATCCTGAAAATAACAGGATATAGTACGGTAATTTACTATTAAGTACTTGATTTCCTATTAAGTCGATCTAAAGCTCTGTAAAACCTACACTGTTTTATCATGACTGATTGTAATCGAATCTAGTTTGTTGGATAACAGCTTTGTATTGATAGATTTTATTCAAAGCTGTTATGATTGATAGTATTAAGTCTGAGAGTATAGGCAACTGCACTGAAGATGACAAGATCCACTAGAATATCCACTCTGGTTTGATTATTACCTGCCTTTCAAGTTTTATACTGTCTACAATGTTTTATTTTTACTAATATTGTTATGTACTGCTATATTCAATTATACTGCTATATTCATTTATGCATGATGATATAGGCAATTCTATTGAAGATAATAAGAAACAACACAGCAATCATTGTAGATCACCTTGTACTGTGGTTTTATATGACTTTTTGGTTTCATGTGTTTATAGGAATTTGTTTTGTTTTGTCTTACTAATTTTTGTTTTTCTCTCTAATACAGAAAGAGTAGAAATACATGTAGAGACTCATGTATGCGCAGCTGTTTACACTTTCACTGTTTGACTATCTACTTTGTATGCTTTAATTTTGCAACTTGAACAACTATTTTTAAGAGGACAATATGTAATTTATCAACTAGTGATTTCTTATTGTTTATCTTTTTTCTGAAATTCTGTATTATCTCTACCCTTTACATGCTTTTTTTTTCTCTTTAAATAAAAAAAACCCACCATCTTGCAATTATTTCACTTTTTATTATCGGTGAATTT
The DNA here is from genome assembly GCA_004027455.1 of Hydrochoerus hydrochaeris. Classification (NCBI taxonomy): domain Eukaryota; kingdom Metazoa; phylum Chordata; class Mammalia; order Rodentia; family Hydrochaeridae; genus Hydrochoerus; species Hydrochoerus hydrochaeris. Next base: position 44,373 of record PVLA01007642.1, on the reverse strand, counting down.
AAACATTTATATATAGTAATTTGTCAGCTGTGTTTTTTCCTCCTATAAATTATCTATATATGTCCATTTTCTATCATGGCTTTAGTATTTTTTCACTGATCTGTATGAAACCTATTATTGTTAACTGAATTTATTATTTGTGACAAATAATTTTCACAACTTGCTATTTATGTGTTCAAATGATTTTTTTTCCTTTTTGCATTACTGATGATTAAAACTTACATTCCCTGTCATTTTTATTTTTTATTTCAAGGCGGGGTCTCACTAGGTCGCCACACTGCCTGGGCTGGGCTTGGACTTTTGATTATCCTACTTCACTCTCACAGAGTGCTGAGATTACAGGTATTCACCACCTGTGGTTTTAATATATCATCTTAATGTCTATTTACACAAAGTATAATTCTCTCCTTAAAAATATCCTCTTTTGAAAAAAAATCCTCTTTTGTTTTTGTGTTCAGAAAATCCTTTCTCTTTCAGAATTCTTGATGAATATTTACTAAATTTCTTCTTGATATAGTTTAATTTTTAAACTCTTCTTAAAGAAATATAGTGTGTTCATTGATTTTTGAACTGAATAAAACATTTTCTTAATGACTCAGGCTCACTGATTTGAACAGTGCTGAAAGTTTTCTACCACAAAACAAAGGAGTCCAGAAACCACCAATGTCTGGCAGGGGTGATTCTCGCCATTGCCTGTGACCTGTGATTTTCTCATTTGTCAGTGATATTTTAGTTTTAAGTTCTTCTGCTGATGTCAGCTCCCAGTCCTCCTTTCCTATTGTTAACAGTTGTCTGCCACTCAGAAGGCTTCCTCCTGCAGCAGCTGGAACACCAAATATTACTGTGAATGGAGAATATATATATATATATAGTTGAGCCTGGGTGGGGAAGACAGAAAAATGTTTCTATCCCCAGAATTTTGGAATACAATACATGGGAGGGGGAAATAGCATTGCTGTTGGAATTACAGTTATGGTCAACTGATCTTGAGATGTGGAGATTGTTCTAGATTGTTCTAGATTACTGGGTCAGCCAAATGTCATTACTCGGGTCCTTACAAGTGAAAGGAATATAGGAGAATCAGAGTCAGAGTAAGCTGATATGAGAAAGATTTGCTGACCATTGAGGCTCTGAGGATGGAAGGGGACCACAAGCCAAGGAATGGAGACAGTTGGAATCCAGAACCTGGAGGAGGTAGGGGGAAAAAAAAGAAAAATTCTTCCACGGTAAAACTTTCAGAGAAAACAGCCTGCTGAAACCTTGATTTAATTCTGTTGAGGCACATTTTGAACTAACTGCTTTCAACACTGTAAGATGATAATTGTGTGTTTTACCACCTGAGCTGATGGGGATTACAGCAGTGAAAAACGACCATAGTGGCCCTCGAGGTCTGTTTGCCAGAGCACCCTGCATGGGCTCTGGTGCACAGCCTGAACCTCTGCTGTTTTGGCTGCTCTGAGATTTTGTTTCCTTCATTACCCAACTATTTCCATGCTCACTGGAAATCTAACCCACATTTAGATCAGACCCTAAGTAGGACATTAATTTACAGGAATTGGCCCCTGCAAAATCAAGTTGCAAGCACTGGGCTAAAGAGTAAAGTAGAAGGAAGATGGAAAGGCAAAGTATTTAAACATTTGTTTTTCAGAGGAATCACAGGACTGGTACCTTTTGCACAGCTGAAAGAAAGAATATCCAATAGAAGGCCACAACCCCTGAACTGGACGAAAACATCATGTTGCCATTTAACTAATGTCTGCACTAAGCCAGATAACTATCTCTGTCTCCAGGTAAATTCCCTCTGTCTCTGGAGGCTCTGAGAATTCAAGAGCATGAGTTTCAAAGCGTCTGTTTAGTGGAAGGAGTCTTCTGAGAATGGGGCTAGAGGGTTCAATGCTGATACGGATTTTGCGGCATCAAAACTCTTGGATCCAAACCCAGTAGTAGAACATGAACTATTCTGATAAAAAATGCAGGTGTAGAGTAGAATCTGAATCTGAGTTATTGATCCCTGTATCCTTAATGCCTGTCACACAGTACCTGGCATGTAGTAAGCACTCAATAAATTCTTGCTATAAGAGTAAACAAATGAATGATTTGGTAACTTTATCATTTTCAAAGCTCACTATGAATCTGTATCATTAATTAAAATTCTCCTACCTTTACCAAAAAGACCAACTCATACATTCCCAGTTCCAGTTATATTAGAGAACCAGAAGAACCATAAAGAAGTATTTTGCTTGTATATTAGAAATCTTTTTTTCAAAGGGAGGAAGAAACTAGCCTTCTCTGAGTTACAAAATTTGGGGTGATATTTGAAGAAGAAAAGAAAAGTGGGTAAAGTTAAACACTGAATAGTAATTATATCTTAATGCTATCATTTAAAATGTAGTTTAATAAGTTAATACACATAATGGCATTTAGAAAGTACTGCCTGGGATAAATGTGCTCAGTGGTAACTATCATTATTCCTCAACACATGTTATATATTCTTTAATGAGTAAAACAATAGCATAAAATCATAATCTATAAAAAGAAAAAAAGAATATGTAAATTTGTTGATCATAACAAAAGAAAGTTATTAAGTGATGAAGACTGAAACTTTGCATGCACAGAACAGCATATCTGAAGCACACTGTCATGACAGCTATAGCATAAGTGTAAATGTATTTACTTCTGAAACTATCACTAAAGTAAAGAACAATTCTTCAAGGTGATACTGATATTATAACTTCTGAATGCATTGATTTTTATAACATATGACTTCATGCAAATAAAGTCGCATGCAAATAAGATTGAAGAAATAAGCTAAATGAAGGGTTTCACAAGGAGACTAAAGATATAAGCAACAATATAATAATACAGTAACATAGATATGATGTGTATTGGGAAATGTTAATAAGGCCATTTTCCTAAAACTCTCAGAGGATGTGGACTGGAGGATAGTACAGCTGATTCATGGATCTTCCAAGGCCAGAGAACACTGACCAAGGGGATTGAAACATATTAATGTTTCAAGGCAATTTAACCTTTTTATGCTCCAGTAGTTTTATCAAACATTCAGATGAAAATGGGTTATATTACTCCTCACACTCACACCATTGGGAAAGTGCTAATTCATGACCTCAGGTGCCATTGGAAGAGGGAAGATTACCATGGTGTCCCAGCGTTTTGGACCCCAGGGAGCTGTTGGCCAAAACTGACTGCACAATGAACAAGCTTGGGGCCAGATTAAAAATGCAGACATATGGCTTACCCAAGGCCTACTCAACTAGAATTTCAAAAGGCATTTGTATTTTTAAAAAGAAAAAAAAAATCTACCCAAGTTATCCACAGGTGATCAGCCCAGCGCCTTATCTGAAGAACCACTGTACTGGAGGGATTTAATGAAGAAGTTCTTCCATGATAATAATGCTCCTTTACCTGGCAGCCTGGATATCATTAGGAGAAAGCCCTTCCCTGCCTATATGCTGGCCCAATTCAACCTTGACTCTTCGTGATAAAGTGAAGCAGAGGAGAGGAAGAGCACAGCATAATGATAAGGAGAGCAGCTCTGATGTTAACCAGACTAGGATTCAGCCTGGCTTCTGTCACCTACCACTCACCTTGCAAAGGGCTCTATACTCCCATTTCCTTATTTTAAAATTTGAGGGCTTGTTGAGATAACACATATAAGGGGGTTTGCATAGCACATGGTTTGTTGATGCCAGCTGCTATTAACGGAGTGTTCAGACAACTCCCTGATCCCAGGAACCTCTGGTCTGTCTTTTGACCAGAACATGGCTAGCCAGGAAGGAAAAATGTTACCATCAATGGAATATCAATGGTCTCCTGGGCACTAGGTCCCTCACAGGTATAATCTCATTTTCTTTAAACTGTCACACAAACCCACATTTTCACACATGAAGAACCTGGGGCTAAGGAGGTTAAATGGCTTCCCCCAAGCCACCCAGCTAAAAAGGGACAGATACATAGGAGTATTTGGCTAATAAACTTGGGCCCCAGTGCACTTCTTTAATGGTTAAGATAAGGAGTGGAGAAAGCTTTGCCCTTTAAAAAAATCTAAAGAGAGACATTTTGAAACTGTGAGGGAGAGGGGAAGTCACACCACCTACTCTCCCCATTAGCTGACACTTAGCCATTGCCCAGGAAAAGCCCTACAAAGGTGCTATTGCTTATTCTCTCTGCCTTTCTGTCTCTCTGTCTCTGTCTCTGTCTCTGTCTCTCATTCTCTCTGCCACACACACACACACACACACACACACGCATTCTGGCCACCTTATTTAAAATTATAATACCCCCTCATGGAGCTCTTATTCATTTCCCTTGCTTTCTTTTCTTCTTACAGCTTGATCACTGTCTCACATTTGAACATTTTGATTAGTTATCATGACTCTTCCTTCCCCCACTGTTGTGTACACTTCTTGAGGGAAGGCCATGTTTAAGGACCTTGTTTACTCCCATCTCCATGTCTGAAATAGTGTGATATCCATTGGCAGGAAGAAGTGAATGAATAAATAAATGAATGATTTGTAAAAGTCTAGAAAGATATCGATGATATATATTGAAAGAAATAATTATTTCTTTAACTAATTTCATGTTCCCATCTATCTATTGTAAATATGTATTATTTTCTAGTAAGTTTTTGTTTTTAGTGTAACCTCAATAGTCCACGTAACTAGCGACCTGAAGCTAAAGTGAGGCAAAACCTGGACTGACTTTCTCTTCTGGAAGGCAAGTGTACCCCTCTGACCCTCTCTCCACCTTCTGCCTCTGCTCTGTGCCCTGGGATCTGACCCTTGTGAACTCCAACAACTTCCAGTTGGGGAGAGAACAAGGCTGGGTGACTTACTCCACTGGTGGCTTATGTTTCTGAGTCACTGGAGATTTTTGACCCTCTTCTGGGAGTCCTAGTCCCTGCAAGCCAGCCACCTTCGGGTACGCCCATTCATACACCCATTCGCACTGGGTTCCACAATTTCTCCTACGCTTGTGCCCCCAGGCTGAGGTGCAGTCACAGCCCTATTGTGCCTGACTCAAGGCACCTCACTTCCTGGTCTTCCTCACTATGGTCAAGACTTTCTTAAATTTGCCTCCATTACCCCATTGAGTGTATCACCAGAAAACTGAGTTTCTTTCCAGGTCTCTAACTGATATGCTGGAAGACTTGGATTCCAGTGCTGATTTTATCACTGACTAACTCAATGCTAACCTTCTCTCTTTACTGTTTCTTTACCAGAAAACTAAGAAAACTGGGCAAGATAATGTCTAACATCTTGTGATTTTAAAAATCCTTTTGCTTAAAGAATAAAGTAGTTACTTCCTGCTTTGGCTAGAAACTACTGACTTGATCCAGATTCTGAAAAGTTCCATTCTTCCAGGAAGTTACCCATGGGACTATAAGTATAATCCACACAATAAAGCTGAGTTTAGCAATAATAAAGCTGAAAAACCCAGTCCTGTCTTAAGACTCACTTCAGCTTCAAATCAGTAATTTCTCAGAAATTTTAGGTTATGTCTTTTAAACTATTATAGAACTAATTCATGTATATAATAGAAAAATGAGAACATGCACCTATTTAAAGAAATAGTAATTACTTTCAACATTTATGATTGACACCTCCTTCTAGGCTTTTGCTATTCATTCATTTATTCATTCATTCTGCAAATATTCATTGGGTGCCAGTGTGTATTGGAGTCATTGAGGCATGCACACAGACATTAAGAAATAACCAGAACTCTGGATGCGCTTCAATCATCCATTTTGACCAAATATTAAAAAAATCTAAAAAAATTGCATAAGGTTTGCTTTTCTGTGACAGTTTGTACACAGGATACCTAAATTCCTGGAATAGAGACTTTCAGTCTGCTAGGAACAGGTCTAATCTTTCTGCCACTGCTGGACTTCTTTGTCTCAGACATGGCCTCCAACTTCTAGTATGAAGATGCTCTCTATTACCAACCCAAAAATATATCAACAATAAAAACAGGCAGGGAGGGCCAGGAATTTAGCTCAGTGGTGTAAGCACCTGCCTGGCAAGGTCTTGAGTTCAATCCCAGGTACCAAAATCAAAAACAAAACAAACAAAAATAAATAAATAGATGGGGAATAGGGAACCGTGCCAGAAAGTGGGAGCTGTTTAGCCAAACAATAGTGGAGGTTTTAGAGTAATATTTTTAAAAGCCAAAGAAGATTCCAAGCAGTGAACCTCACCTGCCAGGACAGTGAAATGAGTTAGCTCAAGCAGACACAGGGGCTGTTAGAGTTGTCACACAGAGAGGTATGACCTGACCAGGCTGTCTGACCCCTCTGTCCCCTCATCTCTCCTCATTCTCTTAACTTTGAAGACAAGTTTTATTATTTTGGAAAACACTGTACCAGAGTTATGATCTCAGAAACACTATCAGCAACAAATGGACTTGACCATCTTATTGACACTTTATGCTTAAGAATGCATTGATTTAGGTTTACCATAAAGAGGCCAGTGCAGAGGCAATATGGGCCTCAAGGAGGAAATGAAAAACAATAACTGCCTTGGCTTTGACCATTCATCTTCATGAAAAGACAAAAAATCCCAAAGGGAGGGAGACCCAAGGGAAAGGGAGGTCCAGAGGTGGGCTCTCGCAGACTGAATTCAAGAACACCCTGCTCCGTTCTGCACCAGACTTGTCTGTAATTTGAGATAAGCATACCTTCTCTCAAGTACGACTGAGAGTATGAAATGAACTGATAAATCTAAAGTGCTTATAACAGGGTCTAGTATTTAAATACCACCTTATCCTCTTCTACTAGACCTCTGTTTCCTCATCTTTCTCCCTTTCCTTCTACTTTGCATTCAAAGCACTTTCATGGTGGGCCTAAGGAATTCCTTCCTTGTTCTGGTAGCCCAGAACAATGCCAGTCTACCCTTCTACACATTGCAAGGTATATTGATGATGTTTTCACAGTACATACATTAGAGACATTTGAAAAATTTAAATGAACTTGACTCTAAAATTAGTGCCTAATCGTCAGTGACCCTCTTCAAAATGTTCCTCCTGCGTTATACTGCTACGGCACAGAGGACAATGACTCAAAAGGCAGTTTAAGTTCTTACTCTCTCTCATTCAACAAATATTTATTAAACACTTGGCATGTTCCAAGCCATGGTAAAAATGATGAATTAGATATTGATCTTTCCTTAAAAGAAATTTCCATTCGAAATCAAGAATCATGTAAAGACTGCCTCTCCATTTTAATAATATTTTTGTTTTATGTTATAGTAGGAACTTTTTTAATATGGTCAAATGGTGATGCAGGCATACAGAAGTATGAGTAAAGTGCATTGTGAACCTGCAGTGGGAAGAATTGTTCCCTGCTACAGTTTATACAAATGTTGACCTCTTACCTTGAATTCAAAGGTTTGCTTTTTTGCCTGGGAGTTTTTGTTCACAAGAATTGCAATATAGGCCCAGCTTGTCACGCATTCTGCTATTATGGTGGGCAGCCCCAGTGCATACCCCCCCACAGCCCTCCCACCATTCCAGCAGTGTATCCACACTGGACCCCATTCCCTGTTCCTTAAATTCTCATTCTGATCAAAATACCCCCATCAAACATCCCTTGTTCTCCAAGTCCTCTGAAAGAGAGACCACCAGCACATGGGCTTTGTATATTTCCCACAAGGAACCTCAGAAGTTATGTAGGTATTTATGCCACGTGTGTTAAAAGGTACAAGCCACAGGACTGTGGGTACTTAGTCAATGGCTACCGCAAATCAACAGGTTTTGACCAGCTCCATCACAAGAAAACCTCAACTGGTTGGCAACTACAAAAGTTAGTACAGCTTTGATTTAGTCATCATGTTGAAATCTGTACAAATGGCATTGGTTGGAATTGTGCTGAGTACAATCTGCTCTAGGAAACTGGGAGCCCTGACTGAGAAAGCCACAGAGCTTTGATGGCTGAATTTATCAAGCAGAATAAATACTCTTAGATAAAGCACATCACAAATAAATAATGAAATTCACCTCATGTTTTGAGCATGCATGTGACTTTGGAGCTGTCTTTCTGAGCTGCACCTGCATCTTTGGAAATACAACATCATCTTACCTTGATGGCCTACCACACAACTTGGCTCACACAGTGTCTCACAAGGTGGGATTCTGAAAAGGTCAGCACTGTGCCAACCCACCTACAACCTCCTTTGAAGGAATTCACCCTGCCCACATTTGCTGCTAAAGGGACAGGCCCAGGAAGCCACATGTGGTACCTAGTTCCCCACTTTTTCTGGCCCTAGATGATTGGCATCTGTCCAAGTACCTGAGTCAATAGTAAACATTCTTCATGCTGGTTGGAGAGATATAGGATACCCTGAGAGACTGTCTGGGCCAATCAGATTCTCTCTTGGGGTCCTGACCTTGAATCAAATAAGCAGCCATGGGTTAGTTGCAGGACCAAAAGGAGACATGCAATATGTTGCTTAATTAACAACATCTCTGTACTCCTGCTGCTGAAACCAAATATCTCTGTAACCCTGCTGCTGAAGGCCAGGGAGACTCCTTGAATCTCAAACAATCTCTAAGTCTTGGACTCCTTGAAGCCAAGATTTAATATAGCTTCTGTTCTTGGATTTCTATGGTCATTCCTTTATCATTTAAAAAAAATATGTGACATGCTGTAGTAAGCTAAAACTCTTTGTCTTGGGTTGGCATGAATAAATTTTTGATCTTTGCCAAAACACACACACACACACACACACACACACACACAAAAGTTAATTAAGCCCATAGAAAATGAAAACCTGGTCCCTAATGAACTCCTGAGCCATAAGGCCTTATGGAGAAATCAAAAGAAGCAAGACAAACTAGCAATGTCTTAGCCATTACTGAGAAGGCAGTAGACACCAAAAAAAGAAAAAAGAGAACTGAGAATCTTTGAAAATGATTTGGAAAGTTTGTGTGTGTGCCTTGTTGTCGCAAATGCAGTGACTGTGGCACCAACACCATGAATGGAGAAGGTTGGGCCTCACCAAGGGGTCACTCATGAACGAAACCTCATTATCTTAACAACTAAACTTAAAATAGACTATGAATGACTGCTGGTTACGAGATACACTTGATGCACAGGAATCACAACCAATTGAAGCCAGTTCACGAGAAAAACAGAATAATAATATTTGAAGTAGCTTCAAAAGCAGGTGCTAGTTTAGGGTGTGTCTACGCAGTCCTGGTTTTTGTTTCATTCAACTTTGGAAACTAAATGATTCTACCCCCTACTAAGATATATATATATATATATATATATATATATATATATACTCCAAAATATTTCATGACTTGAAATTCAATATGATTTGATCTGTATATAAATATCCCAATTTAGAAATTGAATTGGTCATGTGTTTGATCTACAAACCCATCTCACTAGTTTAAAAAGTAAGGTTGATAAAGAAGAAGCTTTCCTATTTATGTGGATATCCCCCTGCCTGTGTGACATGAATTATATCTCCCTGCTCAGGGGAAGCAGATGGTAAAGTGGACTTTGAAGACAGCCTGAGCTCAAATTGTCTTGCCATGATTCTCTTGCCATGTGGATCCAAGTGACTGACTCCTCCAGATTCCTTATTCCTAAAGTGAGGATAATAATAATAGTACATACTTTATAAAGTGTGGTAAGTATTAAATGATTTAAGGTCCATTAATATTAAGGATAGTGTCTGGCCCATAGAAAATATCCTATAAATATATGCTACTATTACTTCATTTCTTTCATTGGACTCATAACATAAATTATTGAGCAAAACTTACTGAGTCCATGCAAATATTGTGCTGAGTGTGTACTTTTACAATCTTATTGAAAACCCACAACAAATAAGGTAGAAATTATTCAATTTCACACTTGCCCAAATGATATTTAACAGAAGTTAACTAATTTGCTAAGGGCTGCCTGGTTACTAAGTGATGAAGCCAGTCCTCATTAACTCATTAATTTATTCATTCAATGTGTTTTCATTGAGTACTAGCTATAGACTATACTAGGTACCAGAATACTAGGAAGTCCAAACAATCAACGTCCTTGCTCTCAGCCCAGCATAGTGGTACAGATCTGTAATCCTAGCACTTAAGGAGGCTGAGGTAGGAGGATTCCAATTTCAAATCCTGTCTGGGCAATTTAGCAAGATCCTGTTTCAAAATAAAGAATAGTGGGCTAGGGATTTTGTTCAGTGCAAAGATCTTAAGTTCAATCCCTAGTCAGAGAGAGAGAGAGAAAGAGCCTTAATTTTGTAGGGGTTGCCCTCAGATGAAAGGAGACAACCAAAAGACAATGTCAGTAACATGTAAAGTAGGTTATGAAATGGGTAAGCTAAGGAGAAAACTAACCGGGGAGAGGGAGAAGGAATGTGTATGCATGTGTGTGTCAAAGGCATGGAAATCGAATGCAATTGTTTCTAGAACTGGTAACTAGTGAAGGTCTTGCTGAGAAGACATTTGAGATGAGGTCCAAAAGAGGACAGAAACATGCCATGGGAGTATCTAGGGCAAAATCTTCCAGGCAGAATAAAGTATATACACAAAGTCCCTGAGGGAGGCAGCATGTTCCAGGAACAGCAAAAAGTCCAGTATGGTCAAAGCAGAGAAAAGGGGGAAACAATAGGAGATGAGGTCAAAGATGTGGCTTAATTGGTATTTACTGAAGAACTCTCTCCCCATGTCCCTGTTAACCTGGGTTCTGCTTCCACCAAGTCAACCTGGAATCAATGAACAAACCACCATGGGAAGGTGCCCCTCGGAAAGGTCGCATCATCTCCTAGCCTCTCCTCCCCGTAGCAAGGAGAGCCAAGCTTGGCTATGCAGTCAGTTCTCAAGCTTGAGGAACCAGCTAGCTAGCATTCCCCCACCAGCTGGCTGAAGCAGCCGTGATGACATGATCAAAACCCTTGCAGGGCTGTGCTCTGGGCTCTCTGAGCTCATCATGGCACCTTCCAACGTAGGAGTTTCAATTCAAGGGCGTTTTGGGTTCCTTTCAGTGGCCGACTCAGAACCAGACCTATTCAAGTGTAAGAATGGGGCACACACATTAATAGCCCAACCCCAGTGGGAGTTTTATTTTCCATTTCCTCCTCCCCCATATTTATTTGTTTCTTCATCTCCTCTCAGTGGTAAAGGTGACCTGGTATGAGATTTTCAGATGAAGCTTTAAAAGGTGGTGTGGGGGGTGGCAGGATGTCACCCGACGTTGGAGCCAGCTCTTTTCCACACCTTTTGGAAATACTGGAGTTGGACTGTCTGCTTTCAAATCCCCCTTCTACCAGTTAAAAGCCATGTGATCTTAGTCAAAATATTCAGACTCTCTGAGCCTCAGTGTCCAACCTTTCAAATTGGGATAATGAAAATATCTGCTCCATAGATTTACCATGAAAATTAAAATGAGGCACATTTCATAAATTAGGCAAATGTGATGGCTCTTTCGGGGAATATTTTTAATATGAAAGAGAAGCGTGTCATAATGAGAAGGGTGTTTCAGGACACTAAGAAACAGATATCCATACAATGTGGTGGCCTCTACATTTTTACCCACATCCAGATTCGAGTATGTATTGCAGACTTCCATCTCTGTGCTGAAATTCCACCCATGTCCATCTGTGTGGTCCCAGCCTGCTCAGTTACTAAGCCTCTCGAGTTCATAGGATATTGTAACTACATTTATTACCTTGCATGACGAGGAAAATGAAGTTTTTCCTGCCTCATAGAGTGTGGTGACTAAAATGCCTGTAAATTCTCCAGTGGGAACATGAAGACAACAAGAAAGCAACCTTTCTAGATAAAAGAGATGTTTTTGACAAGGGATTATATTTTTCCTCCTTCAGTATAATTTATCCTTTGGGAAAGGCCACATAGAATGTTGTTTACAATTTATTAACCACTGCTTCTGCAGAAAGGGGAAAGGTCATCATGCAGTTTAGGTCAGAAAGTCTCTCATGGCTAGGATATAGCAAACAGTATCACTACTGGCAATATCATGAATCAGAGAGTAAGTGATATGTCAGGAATAGCTACAGCATTTTATCGGAATGGCCAAAAAATTGCCTTAAGATCACTATAATTGGAAAAATGTGCTCTGGAAGTATACCTGTAACTCAGTGATTTACAAATAGAGTAACATTTTCTTAATGGTTCAGATGACAATTTAGAGATGATTTATCACAGTTCCCGATTATGCTCCAGTTGAAGAGCCCCTTCAGCTTAGGATTTCAAATTGTCTGACTCGCCATTGCCACAAGCTCAGTCTCAAATACAGTTGTTAAATGACCTGGACACAAACCTCTGAAATGCACGTTGTTAAAAGGCCATGTGAAATGCACTTCGTTAAAAAGCCACTGGCAACAAGGCTATTATGGTGTGGAAAACCATCCCAGACTTCTCAGGTTAAGATGTGCCAGGAGGTTTTGTTTGTTTGCTTGTTTTCTTGGTTTTTTGTTTTGTCCTTTACTGAGGATTGAACTCAAGGCTTTTGCACTTAGCTACATCCCCAGACATTTTGTTGTTGTTGCTGAGACAGGGTTCCACTAAGTCACTAATTTGCCCTGGCTGGACTCTAACTTGCAATCCTTTCGCCTTAACCTCCCAAATTGCTAACATTACAAGGTTGTGCCACCAATCCCCAGTTGGATGCCAAATATCTTGAAGGACATGTCAGAAAACAAAAGATCCACTTACAGGTAGAGATCTACCAACATCAACCCTAGTTTTGTACCCAGAGACATGCCCACCAAGAGATATGTTCAAAAATGTACACGACTGCCCACACTTGGAAACAACTCAATGCCCAATAATAGTAGGAGAGGTAACTATAATCATTCAATAAAATACTACTCAGCTACTAAGCAAATGAAAATAAGAAAATTATTGTTACACACAATAACTTGAAGAAATCTCAAAATATGAGCAAAAGAAGCCAGACACAAAATCATATACCCTGTATAATCCCATTTATATGAGACTTCAAAGTAGCTGGAACTAATCAATAGAAAAGACCATAAGAACAGTGGTTGCCTTGTCTAGAGTAGGGGTGGGCACTATGGAACTGCAGGCCCTGGAGGAGCCCGCAGGATCCTTGTCTGTTTTAGCTGTTGGGTGGAGTGGTAGTCCCATGGGTGTATACCTATGAAAAATTTACCATCCATACACTTATTATTTGTGAATTTTACTCTGAATAAGTAATGCCTCAATTTTTAAAAGTACAAAATAAGCAAAGAAAAAAAAAAGGAATGCACGTCAACACATAATTGTACATATTTACTGAATACAGTGTGATATTTTGATACATGTACAAAAATTGTAGTGATTAAATCAGTATAATTAGCATATCTATCACTTTAAACTTTTTTTAAGAGCAGAATATATTTATTGAGAGAAAGAAAGCTTCTGTCTGGGAGAGAGACAGGAGGAGTCCTGAGCGGGTTGCCAAAGACTGTCTTTTCTAGGGACTTTTATAGAGCAAAACTATGAGATAAGACAGGTCCAAGATGGGGAAAACGTGGGAACTCACAAAGCAGGTAGACATGAGATGGCACAGAAGTATGGTCAACCAGTAAGATTAATTGCTCAGGTAAAATTGACCAAATCAGGGACAAATGGGAAGTGCGTCACTTAGCAAGCAGTGGGCCTGTTTAAAGAGCAGTGACTCTTTCTGTAGGGGTTGGGAAGGTGGTTCCTGGCTTCCTCAAGGTGATCCATACCTATTTAGAATATCAATCCCTGATGTTTATACCTTAAGCATTTATAATCTCCATTTTACCTGGTTATTTTGATTCTGTTCTATTATCTTTATTTTATTCTCTTTTTGGATACCAACAGAAGGAACATGTCTTCTGGATGACTTTTGTAAGACACAAACTCAAGAACTGTGACTTGTCTGTGAGTGAAAATGTGAATCCCCTACAGAGAGACACCGAAGGGTCACAAAGTGGCATCTTTATTCATCAATGATCAGCATGACAGAGACTAAGGGTGGCCAGGCAGTGCACAAACTGCAAGTAATGATATGGGAGAAAAAATCATTGTGAACCCACTTAGCAAGGGAGGCAGCACTTCAGAAAGAGACCACATGCAATGTGAGAAAGATGTGAAGATTGGTAGGAGTCAGCCTGGAGAATAAAGGAGGATAGAAATACACTAACAGTGGACGTGTGTGTGTGTGTGTGTGTGTGTGTGTGTGTGTGTGAAGCAGAGATGGGCATCAGTGTCACCTCAAGGTCACAGGTTGGAGGAGAGCTAGTGTGACTAAAATGTAGTCAAGGAGGAGAGAGCAGAGGGGAGTGGAAAGAAAAGGGCCAGAATGTGGAGCACTTTTTAGGCCAGGATGCTGGTTTAAGTTCAAACACCAAGTACAAAGGGATGGGTCAAAGTGTTATGTAAAATCTGATTTACATTTTGAAAAGGTCATTGGCATCCAACAAGAGAATATATATATAATCAGAATCCAAAGAATCAGGGAAACAATAGATGTTAGTGACGATAGATATGCTAACTACTCAGATTGAACTGTTACCTATTGAATATAGGGTACCCCTAACTGTACCCCATAGATATGTGCAGTTATTGTTATGTGTTAATTTAAAACAAGAAAAACCAGGTAAGTCTGTTAAAGTCATTTGAAAGGGAGAAAACAACCTGCATTAAGATGTGACAATGGAGGATGACAAAAGTGGGAGGACATAAACTGGGTTTTCCAAAGTTAATTATCTCCTCTTCTGATGACCTTTACTGCCTTCTAAAAGTAGCTATTAACCCTCTTTCCCTCCCTCCCCCTTCCCTCCTTCCCTTCTGACCCTACCAAAATACACATTTACTTTTATAACAGACAGGCACCCATTCACTGACCCACAAGATCCCAAATGTGACAAGAATGTCATGGTAACTGCACACAACACCTTGCTAAAAATTCTACTCATTACACAGTTCAAGAAAAGGAAACCAGGAGTAACTCAGATATTTATCAGGGTCACCTATGTACCAGACATTGGGCTAGATGCTTTCATATTTCTTGTGTTGGATACCAAATCAGATATCATTATCCCCCATTTTAGTAAGTGAGGAGATTGCAACTTGATGAAATCAAACGATTGTTTTATTGCTGTTTTAAATGGCAGAAATGGGTTTTGAATTCAGAGGTATCTGTTTCTAGAAATACCATTCTATAAAAGATTCTTTTACTGAAAATGCATTGTCATTTTAATAAAAAACATCCAGAACAGTAATCCAAAGGAATGACTATCTACGATGACATTTCAGACTTTAATTTACCTTTTGAAAGGTGAATACCTTTGAACTGCTTCAGAACTTCTGGGATCACAGGATTTAGACAGCCTGTGATCTAGTAACCATGTGGTTAGCCACAAATCCAGCTCCATGCAAGGGTACCCTGGAGTGCAGTGATGTCTGAGAGTATCCCTAAAGGGATCAGGGTATCTACATAACTTCCCAAAGCAGTGACATTAGAACTGAGTTTAGCTCAGGTTTACTTGGGCAAGAAGCAATTTGAGTAACTGAGGTACAGGAAGTTGGTTTCACTACAAGTCAGATGGATCTGGCTCTCACCTCTGAAAGTAACAGAGTCTTCCTGGGAGTGCAAGGGAGAGGTGCAAGAGGTCCAGTCCTAAGTGTCCTCCTGCTTGGACAGTAACTGTCCAATTATCATGAACAAATTTGGTGGGGTAACTATGTGACCAAGGATATCATATCCTGGGGACTCAGGGATGGAGAATGTGTGAAAGGATTTAATTAGAGAAGCGGAGCCTCTCTGAGCAATACAGAACAGAGGAATGTCCAATTGTGGGCACCCATTGGGGAGTCAATTGCAGGTAGTTACCTCTGTACCCAGGGTAAACACTTGCTGCAAGTAGCAGCTCAATAAAACAAAAAGGAATACTGAACCTCAAATAGGGAAGAGTGACATAAAGTGGACACATGGGAGAAATCAGAACCAATAGGGACAAAGTAGAACCCGTACTGTCTCTTACTGCTTCCAGTTTCAGCAAGGTGAGGACCTGCAGATGTGGACACTTTCTCCAGGAAATGGTACACACAGCAAGCTTGTGACTTAGAGAATCTAAAGGTGGAGATTGGGTGGGGCTGGACAGACTGCAGGCCCAGGGCTGCCCCTTGCCACCAGGCTGAGCCCATAGAGCAGCTTAGAGGCCTCCCCAGGCCTCCCCTCCAATGTCCAGAGAGCTTCTCCTGTCCCCTCTGCTTTTTCATACTCACATGGGTCTATCTGGGGGCCAGCTCTCATCTAGAGCCATCCAGCAGAGACAATTCTGAGCAATAGCTCCAGTTTAGCTAAATTGACACAGTTTAATCCTACTTCAAGGGTAAAATTTCAGAGACCAATACACAAACTAAAAACCTATGATGTGAGTGGGGTAGAAAGACAATTCCTATTCAAAATTGTGGTGCAATTAGGGCCAGGGCCCTCTGTAAGAAACTCTTCAAATTCAGGCAGGGAGAGGGTTACTGCTGGGAATAAATTATTAAGTTTTAATGAATGATAATTATATGCAAGCCCACACCCTAGAGATCATGATGGATCCTTCAAGACTGGATCCCTGCCCTCATCAGGAGGGCATCTGCATTTCCACACTGAATACATTGTCCTCTATGGTCACCTAGGGGAGACAGCCGCAGGTCTGGTGTCTGGATGGTAGGATAGACTTTACCATTTCCAGGCTCAGGTTCAAACTCAGCTTTGCCCCTCACTAGATGTATTATCTTGGACAATGAATTTAATCGCCCTGTGCTTTCATTCCCTAATTTATCAATTACAAATAATGACAATACTAACACACACTATCCATAAAGATTAAAAGCGATTGTGTAAATGAAGCACTGCAATGGCTAACAGCCATTTTAATTTTTATCCTCCCCTCATCACTGTTCCTTCTTAGACCCAAAGTCAACCTGTGTAGTAAAGGTCAAATACTAATTACTATGCAAGATACGTGGCCAAACCATATTTTAGAGGCCTATCAGTCCAAGGCAGGGAATTTATAAGCATCAAGTGACTACTGTAAGTGATATTATTAGGAGCTGAAGTTCAGTCCAGCCAACTGAAGATCCATGTCCTAGAACTTCTGAGATGGCTTGAAAAGAAAAGTTTCACTGGCTTGTGGTGGTCACAGAAGGTTTCAAGGAGCAGGTGGCAGTTGGGTCCAATTGTAAAAAATAGGTAGGTGTCACAGATGAGGCAGTTGAGAGGGCACTTCTGGCCCTATAAAGGCTGGATAGCTTCTGCTCCCTGGCTGATCAGAACAGAATAAGGATGGCAAAGCATTCTTGTTATGCAATTAATAGACCAAGAATCAGATTGTGCAAGATTTTCAGTGCCATTGTCAAGATTTCAGATTTTGTCTCATGGGCAGCAGAGTCACTGAACATGTTCATACTGAAGAGGGACCCATTGAAAGCCAAGTACTGAGACAACTAAGATGACAAAACTCTATAGACTTCACTGGACAGGGGAGAAACTACAGAAAGGAAGGCTCAGCAGACATCCTGTTACAGAAATTCAGGAAGTACAGAGAGGTCTAACTTGAGATGATCAGAGTCCAAACAAGAATGCAAGAAGTACAGTGGAGAAAAGAAATGATAGAAATACATAGAAAGCAACTAGAGATGTTAAAGTCAAGCCGAAATTCCAGTCTGGGCAGCAGGAACAGAAAAGGGGAAGCTGGTCTGAAAGGTGGAAAAAAGAAAGAAACTGTGGTCCATAAGAAGAGTTAATGAAGAGCACCAAAGACCCATGTCAGGACATGATTTGGAGACAAGATCCAGGTAACCTTCCTGTGATGTGAGAGTGAGCAGATTGAGCTCTGCAAGCATCCTAACATAAGGAGGGACAGGAGGTATCAGAGAAGGAATGAACAGAGAACTAGGCTCTGCAAACCAGCAAAAAAGCATTCCATTTGCTCACAGGAAATAGCAAAGACCTCCAAGGCCCTGTAGTTCGTCAAGATCCAATGATGCTCATTTCTGCATCAGAAGAATCATTTTATAGACATTTGCAATGGCTAAAAACAAGAGAAAACTTAGACCATGCCCCCAAAAGTGACTATTCATTCAAAAAGAGTTATTCATTGACCACATTTTGGTCATGAAGCTGGGTCAGGCAAGATTCCTTGAGGCCCAGATGGCACACTCAAAGTGATGGGGAGCCATACTGCAAAGACCATTTTCAGAGACAGGATCGAGGGTGAACTTTTCTTCCTCAACGTGAAGAGAAGGAGAAGGAACAATGTTAGCTGAATCCCAGTGAGGGAAGAGGTTGTCCCGTAAAAGCAGTGGCCTTGTGAGAACACAGCTACTGCCTGAATATTTTTTCATCAAGTAGAGAACAAGAAGAATAAATATTCCAACTTTTCTGTCCTCCTCACTGCACATCTTGTGCAAAGCCCTTGTCCTTGGCCAAATCCAACCACAAGCCACAAACTAATGCAGCTTCTAGTCCTCTGTTTCTCAAGGAACAGAGCAAGAGAGATAAGTTTGAAGAACCGAGAGAAAGTGAAGGATAATAAGCATACTGACTCTTTATGTTCCTTAGTTGAATATCATTCTTTGAGCAGATTAACTTCCTGTTTGCAATACACATTTGAGTAGCATTTTATGATTTCTAAAGTGCTTTCACATGCATTCTCTTTAACAAACGACAGTGTCCCTCTGAAATAGGTAAGACCATGATAACTATGTTCACTGAAATCTGAAGAGCAGAGAAGTTAAATGATTTATGCAAAGTCACATGGTAAATGAATAATAAATTCCAAGTTAGAAAAAAAAATGGGCTTCTGATTTCTAATCTGTGTTCCTTTCCACTTGCAAAAAGGAAGGAGTCCTTGCTGTAAACTGCTCTGGGACACTCCTCTCTAGAGTGTGGCATGTCTTGTGGCCCTGGCCTGGTTGGCTGAACAGGGCCTTCCTGAGTTGTTTTCAATAAACAAATATTCCTGACACTTCAATTATCCCAATTCAAACAATGAACGCACTGTGCTAAAGGCTTCATAAATTTCATTCACTTGGATGCTATGAGAATGGCATAAGTCAAGGCTTTGTTTGTATTCCTCTCTTAAAAAGCACTCGACAAAACAGAGATTGTTGCATTGGAAGTATCTAGGGGAAAAAAGGAGACAGCACAGGCCGTGGGCTTCACAAACCTGGGTCAGAGTCTTTCATGTTCTTCACTGTATCTTCCACTGAGAACCTTCCATTCTCTTTTGAATCAAAACAGAGCCTTATTTCACTTACATGACTCCAAAACTGTATGTTTGCTAAAGTATTTCTTTTAACTTTCCTATATTTGGTGTCTTGTCATCTTCATGGGTACCCTGCTAAGCCATGTCCTCTACCACACTGTTAGAGGTTAAATTGTGTACGACCAAAAAAGATGTGGAAGTTCTAACACGTAGTACCTCAGAATGTGGTCTTGTTTGGAAATGGACCCCTTACAAAGGTGATCAAATTCAAATGAGATTGTGTGGATGGGCCCTGGTCCACTATGAATGTTGTTCTATGAAAAGGGGAAGCTCAGACAGAAAGATGCATGTACATAGAGAGAAGACACACAGAGAGACACAGGGGTGGACAAAGCCATCAGTCAGCCAAGGGATGGTTGTGGCTACGAGAGCTTGAGAACAGCCTAGAACAGATCCTTCCTAACACGTTCGGAAGGAGCAGGGCCCTGAAGGCACCTTGATCCTGGATTTCTGGTCTCCAAAATAGTAAGACAATAAATTTCTGTTGTTCTGTCACCTAATATGTGGCATTTTGAGATCAATAAATTAATTTCTATAGAATCCATATACTTACTAAATTTATACATGCTTATTTATAACCAAGATGTAGCCAAGAAAGTGGCAGCTGTTTTCTTAGCAAAACTCAAGGTTTCATAGAAAATAAGAGTCCAAAGAAAGGGCTGGAAAGTTTATACAGATAGCGTGTTACTCTTCTTTTCTGTTTCTGACCCAGGGACAATGTTTGAAATAGTACCTTAATTAATCAGCACATACTTGGTTTTGACTACTATGATATCCATACCAAAGTGGTTTAAACAATAAAGGAAACTGACTCCCACATCTGGAAGTACAAATGTACCTTGGACTTTAGGCATAATTTGATCAAGGCTTTAGACTAATTTCTCTGTGATTCTCCCATTCTCACCTCTTTCAGGTATTGAATCCATCTTTAAGCTAGTCTCCTTCATGATAGCAAAATGACTGCAAAGGTTCCAGCAGAAATGTCTGAATCCAATACTCATCAGAGAAAAAATGCTTCTGTACTTTAGGTTCCTAAGTATGAGGCCTAGGCTTGGTACTGATAACACCATCCCCAACTAATTCGAGGAGAAAACCAAATACTGACTGGCTTGTGTCTGACTTGTGTGGTCCAATCACTATAGCAAGAGATAATTTAGGGTCTACTTCTGGGGCTTCAGGTGAGTGACCAAACCCCTCCTAAATGGAAGAAATGAATATGAGCAAATAACCACAGTGCCCAGTCTAGCATTGTCCTCTTAAAAAGGTCAACACTGTGACAATCTGACTGTTAGAAAAACATTAGCTTGGACTATGGCCACCTACTAGATGTGGAATCCAGAATGTGAAGATTTCTTTCCATAATTTAGGAGGGCATAAAAAGTAAAAGAGATGAGATTGTATTTATTTCATTTATCGTACTGTACAAGTTACTATGGCTACACAAGAAGTTATCTCAAAACTTAGTGTCTTAAAATAACAGTAATTATTTATTATCTCTCTTGGTTTCTGTGGATCAGGAATTTGGGTTAAGTGTAACTGGGTAGCTCCAGCTCTGAGTCTTTTCTAAGGTTATTAGTATTCAGCAGCTGTGGCTGAGTCCATTTCAAAGTCTGGCACCTGATCTGAAGCAGCTTGAACACCTGAGGTTCCTTCACCATCACTATCTAGCCCTGGGTTGACTCTTCATGTGATCTCTGGATGGCTTCAGAAGAGGGCTCCCAAGAGCTGTGTGCTGTGTGCTGTGCGTGTGTGTGCGTGCGTGTGTGTGTGTGTGTGTGTGTATTGTTATAGTCTAAATCTATGTACATTTACAAATACATATGCATATGCAGAGAAAGAGAGACAGCAAGACAAAGAGACAGTGAGACAAAGAAAGAAAGAGACAGAGAGAGACAGAAAGAGAATGAGGGACAGAGAGAGAGAGTGAGAGAGAGAGCAGGCAATTCCTTATTGCCTTTCATGACCTGGCCTCAGAAACCAGTAGCTTCTACTGGGTACAAAGGGAGGAAACATGGATTTTACCCATGAAGAAAGAGTGGCAAGGTTCTAGTAGACCACATGGGACCAGTGTGTCCCGATAGGGAAAGTGCAGTCTGCCACACATGCTCTGTATTTATACCCCACAGAGCATTCTGAGTGTGTTACAAACACTTGCTCATTTAATGAACTGGACACCACTCTTTCTTTCACATGTGGCAGATGCTGCTTGTACTCCATCTGCATTTCCTTGGCTTTCATCATTTCAGCACGTACCCGCTCATCTTCCAAATGTTGCAACCTGACCTCAAGCTACCAGTAGCCACTGAATGCTGGTGTGCTTTTGCATGCAGCAGGCCAGATACACTGGAGGATAAATGTCATCTAGGAGCAAATCATTGAGGAGAGTTAGTGCATAAAGAACTGTGGCTCCTTTGCTCCTCAGTGGGGATTTTACTCTGAGGCCCATGTTCTGCCCCGACCACCAGAGTTCCTAGTGGGAGTATGTTCCAGTGGCCCACAGTGGTGACTTGCTTAGCAATGAAACTTTATTAATTATCTTCCTGTCCCTGTCTTTTTCCTACCACCATATTGGTGTTTCCTGTCCCTTCCAAATAAACTTTATAGGTTTGATTCTTTCTAGGGGAACCCAAACTAAGACAACTGAGTCAAGACCATTCAGCTTGTAATTGCAGGTAGCTTTGAGAAGCTCTCTCTTGACACCTAAACTAAGTGACATTAGAGAAAAGGTGGAGCTCCAGGGAGTAGAATACCATGAAAGAAGAGCCATAATGACCCATTTTAGAGGAGTGCTCCAAGGTCACACACACCCAGCACTTACTCAATTTCTTCTATGAGCCGGGCAATGGGATAAATCCTAGGAGGTCTCAGTTCTCTTAAAGTTCTTGTCCAAATTCTCCCTTAGGGCTCTGATGGGAATCACAGTGAGACCTTTAGATGAAATAGTCCTCTTCTACTGTGAAGTTGATTTTAGTCACATGGTTTCTGAAACCTCAGCATGGGCTTTTGGGATGGGGCTAGAATGTAGTAGCTTAGGCTGCCTTAACAAAATACCATAGACCGAGGGGGCTTTAGTAGGAGAAATTTATTTTCTCACAATTCTGTAGCCTGGTTAGTCCAAGATGATGTTGCCAGCAAGTTTAGGTTTTGTTATGAGCTCTTTTCAGGTCTTACAGCCATCTGCCTTCTTTCTGTGCCCTCATAGGGTGGAGAAAGAGTAGAGCTCTGGTTTCTCATCCTTTTCCTACAAAAAAACTAATCCAATTGGATAACAGGCCTACCTTCGCGAGCTTATTGAACTTTAATTAACTATTATAGGTCTTAGTTTTAAATAATATAATCAAATTAGGAGTTTGAGTGTTGACATAGGAATTCAGGGAACATGTAATTTTAGCAGTGAAGTTCCAGTATAGATTTCTGTAGAAATTCTCACCACTGGGAGTACTTTTGTTTTATTTTGTTTAAATAACAGTCATCCATAGCAAGTTGACTCTCTCCATCTTTTGAGTGCAAAACATGCCTTTCCCTTTTGAAAAGTACTATTGTTATGTGATTGTGTGACCTCCACCCTGCCTTAACAAAACGGGATCACCAGCTTCTCAGATAGTTCACAGGGCTGTGCTGGTGGGTGGCTGCAGCCCTGTGTTAAAGCATCTTCATTTAATCATCTCTCATTTCCTCCTAAAGTCCTCACTGGTTTTTTGAGAACATGCTGTCTCTCATATTCTCTGTCCTTCTAGTCAATACCTGTGTAGTGAAAATGATCTAGATTTAAAGCATACTGCTTTGGCCACAGCTGCTAGTGCAAACAGCCCAACCTTGGACTTTAAACTAGAATTTCCAACCAGGGAGTCTAATCTTTCTTCCTTTTCTACTTCTTTACAAACAGACAATCATTTATGTATGTGTAAGGTGCTGTGCCATCTGCTTTTTGTGGGTTCTGTCTTCAAGCAGCTAGCAGCAATAAAGAGAAAGGAGACAGAGAGACAACAAGATAATGCCACTGTCGCAGAATTGTGGCTTTTCCTGCACGCACCTTCTGTGCCTGCACCTTCAACAAACTTCACTGCAGGCTGCCAGCTGCCCACACAGATGTCTGTGTTGCTCCTGTCTTCTTCCTGAGGGTATCTCTGGAACCATCAAGGGCCAGGGCCGCTAACGGAGAAGGATGGCCAGTGGATAAATGTCTCCTGGGCTCCACCAGCAGTCTGAGACACATTCCATGCAGTTCCTCAGGGTCTCAGGAAGGACTGTACCAGGGAAAACCCACATTTCAACACATACATTATTGACTTGTGTCCCTCCCTGGGGTGTCATTTGTGATTCTAGGTATCACTTCCCAAACCAATGGCTGGCTCTCCAGGCTTTATCTTAGTGTTTTCCATTTTAGAAATTAAAACTGAAACAGATGTGTTTCTTCTAAATTTTCATTTCTTTATTTTCTTTTTCCAGTGCTTGCAACTGAATTCGAGAACCCTCACATGCTCACCATTTATTAGAGTCATCCAAAACTTACCATGTATGCCACCATCCCCTCAAAAAAGAATCAATGTTTTTAAAAAGTAAGCAGTAGTCAAGAAATTCTTGGAAGGGTGGCACATACTGGCAATTCCAGGTACATGGGAGACCAAGACAGGAGGACCACAAGTTCAGGGATAGCCCAGACAACTTAGCAAGACCCTATTTAAAAATAAAATAAAAAGAGTGGGGGATGTAACTCAGTGGTAGGGCACTTCTGCATTGCATCCCCAGTACTACAAAAAAACAAGTGTTTGCAGTAGTAAGACTTGTTCTGTACTTTGAAGATGGCCATGATCCTGTCAGAGGTTTCTAGAAAAATGTGCTAACATGCAGGGAAGGGATCTACCAGATTGTTCAGAACTCATGGATCTGGGCAAGAACAGAATTTTATAGGGTCTGGAAAATGGAGTATGTTGAGGAGACTTGAGACTTTTTCTTTGTGACAAAATAAGTTTTAGTTTCCCTTAACTTCAGTAACTTCACTCAGCTTCCTTCATTCTACATTCTGTATTAAACGTTTTAACTGCTTCCTCCACATCTCAGAACTCAGAGCTTTTTCTTCTTCCCTCTGTATTTGTTCCTGGTATATTAGTCCCTCCCCTAATGCTGCCAGACTGAGGAGGATGAATTGGAACCGTGCTCCAGGAGCTCACGCCAGTCCTCATCTCAGTGTCCTGATGAATATTTCCAGCAGACTGTCCTGACGTCACCCTACAGTCAACACGCCCCATCTCAAACTCTTCTTCATCCTCCAGGTGCACTGACCTGCTGCCCCCTAGTTCTTTGAACAGCCTCCCCCCACCATGCATTAACCATGCTCTCAAAGCCTGAGAGGAAAAAAAGAAAACTGGGAGAAAGGAAACTATCCAGACTAGAATGCCCGGCACCATGCTTTACACCTTTCCGATCCCATCATCCCCACAAACAAGGAGGTAGACAATATTGACTCCATCTGTAAAGGCAGAAGTAGAAGGCTAGAGGGGCAAAGAATTTGCTGAAAATGTAATTAAAATACACTTAAAAAGATAGAACTCGGATTCCAGCTCCAATGTTTGACTTCAAAGTGCGTGCTGTCTTCATCCTTCACCAAGATCTTTTACTTTCCCCTTAAATATCTCCTCCATCTACCTTTACATTCCATGACCAGTGCTACCACTCTTCCCTAATGTCACATCCCATGGGAAGGTCTTTGTCACAGGGACAGCTCTATACAGGCCCAGTGGTAGGTGTCTTGGTGTCTGGCCTGGGAGGAATTTACAGTTCAGGGTAGAAAATAATAGAGTTGGTAGAAAGAAGGTGAGAGGAAGGGTGGGAGGTAAAGAGGAGGGGAGAAGTAGGGTGTGGGCCATGGGAGAATCTACCCATCTCATGTTTTTCCATGGAAACCTTTGGTCTACTCAGCCCTGGCCTGATGCTGAGTACTGTCCCTCACCCTTTCTTGTTGTCCCCATAGATACAATGGGTATTCACAGCTGTTAATGTTACCCTCCGCGCCTGACACAGTCCCTAATGCAAAATCAAAGCAATCTAAAGAATCACTGTTAGAGTGAGCTTTTAAAAACATTGATTATAATTCTTTTCAGTGTTACTATGTTTGTTGAGCTATTGCTAATCAGCCAGACAGACTCTTTGCTAAACTCTCCCTAGGAATTGCATCATTTAATCCTCTAACCACCATGATGAACTTTATAGACAGCTAAATTGGCTCACAAAACATGCCCAGGGCCTCAGAGTTAAGGTAGGTAGAGCCAACCCAAGTTTGTCCTGCTAAAGAGCCCTGAAATTCACCACTATATCAAACTGCCTACCCAGTGTATTTTTTTAAAACAAGCTTCTTGTTTCTATAATCATTGTAAAAATGTAGATAAATGAAAAAGAAGAGATTGAAAAATTTTACGTATCCCACTAGCCAGAAAGAACTGCTAACATGTTGGCATCATGTTTCCAGACACTTTCATACCTGTCCACACTATTCTTCTTCAGTAAAAATAGGATTCACAGTGTTAAAATTTAGTTTTTGGGCCAGGAATTTAGCTCAGCAGCACAGCACCTGCCTAAAAAACATGAGCTTGTGAGTTCAATCCCTGGTAAAAAAAAAAAAAAAAAAAGTATAGTTGTTTAACTTTTGTTTACAAAGCAATATATCATGCACATGCTACTTTATCATAAAACATCTTTTTTATGTAGGGGAATGTGTAGGACTCCTTATTCCTCCTGATGGATGCAATATAACTTATTTAGCTAACTATATTATTAAACATTTAGGGTTTTGGTTTTGTCTTGTTTTTCATACTGGTAGATAATTCTGTGATGGATATCCTTACAGCCGAAGGCTTCCAACTTGGTCCTTTGTACCCTTGCAGGCCCTCCTCCAAGTCCTTTGCCATGGTGCCATTGGAGGGGTCATGGCCTTGGAGCATGGTGCTTTCTCCCTGATTATCCTCATCTCCAGTCATCAGCTAATGTGTGCTCTGCCAGGTCACAGCCAGAATGTATCTTCCTCCAGGAATCCGTCAGAGACTTCTCAGACTAGGTTGGGACTCTTTGTTGTTTGCACTTATGACTCCACACAGCTCCTTCATTGCATTTCACATCAGTTATGATGGGTTAATTGACCATGTAATTATTTTCTAATTATGGCCTTCCCTACTAGACAATGGACTTTGTGAAAGCAGTGTCTATATTTCAATGATACGTGCTCCCCAGGACCGAAGAGTGGCATATGGTAGGTTGCTACATCTTTAACTAAAATGAATTATTTTATCTATTAAATAAACAAAGCCAAGTGTGTGGACAGCATGAATCTTAAGTAAATCTTTGGGATAATTGTTGAGTCACAGAACATATACATTTTTAAGACTTTATAGATGACTCAGTTGCTCACCAGAAAGGTGTAATAGCAATATTTCATGCTACTAGGGTGTAGAGAGTGAGTCTCCTTGTGTACTTTCAACCAAGCCATTACTTATATTTAAAAGCCAGTTTATAAAATGTTGGCTGAACTGTGCCAACCACTATTTAACTTCCTCCCCAAATCATGTTGGATTTAGCACAGAAAAATAACCATTTTACAAAGTCTATTCTGAGTCCCCAGGGTAACTCTTTTTGCTTGTGTATTTACCATCATTTCACTATTCTAGTTCTGCTCGACGATCCTAGGTTTCCTAATTATTCCAATGATCTCTATCATTTGTTTATCTGCCATTTGCTGTGCATCTACTGTGTTAATCCACCATGCTTATGCTTCTCCTCCCTCACATCATTTAATCCAAGCACAAACCAATGGAGTAACTGCCTTGATCACCCTTAATCAGAAAGAAGTAAGAGAAGCACAGTTGATTTAAAAAAAAAAAAACTGTAGTGGTGCTGATATTTTAACATACACAGGCTTGGTTCTATTTTCTGTGCTCTGAGGAAAGCATCCCCCATCTCTCAGTTTTAATAAGAAATGCCTGTTCTATCAGATCCCACTTTCAATTTTCTTTGAATTAGAAAACAAAATCTTGCATCCAGTTCCATTTAAAAATAGTTCTCCTAGAGTCTGCTAACGTAAGTACCTGCTAACATGCCATACATCACACATTTACTCATTTGCAATATCTTTGTTTCATTATTATTATTGGTATTATTACTGTTGTTTACATTTTACACATGACACACTGAGGCTCACACAAGTTATACAACTTGCCCATATAGCTAGCAAACAGTAGAATCCCAAGTCTGAACACATATCCTGTAACTCCTCTCCAGTTTCTCCAGCTGACTCCCAGCCATTACATATTTACTCATTTACTAACTTGTTAGACAAGATTTTCATGAAATAGACTCGTCTGCTAGAAAAAGCACTAGAATAGAAGGTATAGGAAGACTTTTCTATGTTACTACTTTGTGATCTTGAGCACAAGAGAAATTTTAATTTCTAAAGTCTCCTCAAATTCTCAATTCTGCACCCTGACACATTGGAAAGTGGAAAGAACATGAATTTAAATTCATGAAACATGAGTGTAAAACATGAAAGTTCTATTTCCATATGTGACTTGTCATCCTCTACCTGATGGATCTGGATAGTTAAACTTTCTGAATCTAATTACCTCATCAATAATAGAGAGTTAATAAAGTCTATCTCGTTGCATGATTATGAGAATTAGTGTAACACATTGGGTGACATCTAGCATATAGAGGACATCACTAAAGGGAGGTGCTGGTGATTCTGGGGCAGCCACAGGTAGTGCCAGTGACATGAGAGTGACTTCCTTCCGCTGCCTGCATAACTTCAGTCTCACTGAAAAAAACTTTGCACACACTCATCACCAAGCACTGCCTAAAACACACTCATGCCCTTGAACTTTCCTGTGACTATGATACATGTATTTTTCAATCTATTTAAGGTGACTGTCCCTGGTACAGAAATTCTGAAAATGTACAGTCAGAGTTGCATAACTGTAAGGCTAGTCTATAAAGGAAGCAGCTTTGCTTTTGCTCCTTTAATTTTTTTTTTTTATCAACTTGAGGCATTCCCCTTGTGGGCGTGTGATCTCCCCAACGGCAGCAATAAGTAGGCAGCCACAACCACAGCTTTTACCCTGCTGCAAATGAGCACAGAGATGTGCAGAGAACCTGGCCTCCTGCAGGCCCAGAGCTCTAGAGCAGTTCCATCTGGTGGCCGCCTGGCCAAATTCAAGAACCTCTGGGCTTGGCCCAGGTAGTGAATGCACAGGAGTGAACTGTTCTTCCCTGGATCAAAGCAGCTATGGGCAACCTTTGGTCAAATACCAGCAGTTTAGGACTCTGAAAAGACCAGGAGTATCAAGGCAGATAAGTGACCTCCACACATCAAATGTTATCTTTGTCTGTGGTCCAGCCAAAAGAATAAGTGTTATCATCTCAGTGCAGGTCACAGGAACCAGCAAACCATTTGGAAGCAAGATGAGGGCCACAGAAATGGACTGTCTTCTCACTGGTGGTCCTTCATCTTAGTTGAACTTTTGTATCACTAATAAAGAAAAATAGGGGGGAAAGGTGGGCAAATATTATAATAGCCAACACTTACACCAAGCTGTCTCTCACATATTATCTGAACACTTTACAATATTCAAAACGTGAAAGAGTAGAAGGTATCATTATCTTCACTTCACTCATGAAGAATGAGAACATTAAGGGTCTAAATAACTTATCTAGGGTCATACTGACACACTGACAATAAGTGGTAAAAACTGGGTTTGGATTCACTCAGCAGTCTGCCTTCAGATACTGAGTTCTAATCCACTCTATTTCACAGAAGTAAAATTTCAAAAATCTGATAAATATATGAAAAGATGTTTCACTTTGCCAGTTACTAAAAAAAGGTATGACAAAATAGGCATATTTAAATACTAATAGATAGTATTCATAGGCCTTTTAGGAAAAGTGATTTGTCACTGTCTACTATAATATAACGTATGGATGCTGCATGGTCCAGAATTCCACTTCCAGTAATCTCCACTACTGGAGTATTCCAAAAGCTACGTAGACAAAGATCCTTCTATGTGGCATTATCTGTGCAAGACCCTCTGGCTCTCTCTGTGTGTGAGTCATTGTACTTTGAAGATCCTTGTTAGGAGTTACAGAACTACTTGCAGCAATATACAAACAATGAATATTTATTCAATTGAAAATAATGTTTGTTCAAGTAATTTAGTATTACTAACAATTCAGTAGTACAAGCCAGACCAGACCCACATTCTTCAAAACTAAAAGAAATAAGAAAGAGGCTCTTGTCTTCCTAACTGTGAATGCTGGGAGGATGGCTGCTACTCAGTGCATTAACCTGCTTCCCTACTGGGGGCTTCCGATTGGGCTCACCCAGTGGGAGATACCTGTAAATCAGAAGTTTGAGTTATAATTGGGTACAATTTCCTTCACTTCCCTCCTGCACCCCAGTCACTCCATGCCAAGTCATGATTTCAGCATAGGCTAAAATTCTTTACAGGCCCAGCTCTCTCCAGGTGGGGTCTTCCCCTGTGACTCACACTGAATTTGGTGATATTTTTCCTTCCCTCTGAGCCTAGAAAAGGGGATACTTTCCACTGTTGCTCTTCCCTGGATGCCTCACTATCTCCACTCCCTCCATTCACTTGCCCTCTGTACACAGCCCCTTTTAATGAACAATCTTCCATTAGAGCCCTTGAGTGCACCATCACTTTTCACCAGGACTCCATGTTATTCAGCCTCAGGCTTTCATCCAAAGCACAGTTATTGAGCTTCTGCTGAAGTGAGCAGCAGGAAGAAATCAGGTTCTTCCAACTGCCAGCTCAAGAGAGGAGCTATAAGATAGATTTTCCGTGAGCCTCCGCAAGATCTTTTCCTTCAAATATGGTCAGTGCATGGCTGTTTTTTAAGTGACAATGAATTAAGATGACTCATATTTTGTTAAGTTAGTTCAGTAAAATCTAAATCCAGATTTAAAAAAAAAACACAAAAACTACATCTGTAGATAGTAACTTCTTCAGAACTTGATCAAATGGGGCAGATAGTGAACTCAAAGAGACCAATGAGATGCTCAGTGATAGTAAACCTGTCTCCATAGTGTTAACATCCCAGAGAAGGGCACCACTCACCACCTCATCTCAAACCTGGAGTTCTGGGCTCTCCATCTGTCTGAATCTCTCTCTAGCCCAACCCCTTCCATACATCTTCATTTGTCTTACCTTGGTACAGGACCTTACTGTTTTCTTTGTCTGGTTTTCAGTTGTCATGAAGAGTGGACTATATGTTCATTTCTGTATTCCCAGCCTCCAGCCTGGTATAGTATCTGGTGCAAAAGAGGTCACTGATAAAGACTGGTTGCATGAATCAAATTTTATCATAGTAGATTCTTATCTTTCTTTCATTATCAGTTTTTCCTCCATCCTACCTGGTGAAATCTTTCTAAATTGGAGGTATGGTTACAACATTACTTAAAGACCTACAGTGGTTCCACCATGAATCTTAGCCAGGCATTGCCAAACTTTCTCTGTAAAGAAACAACAGATATTTTAGGTTTTAATGGCAGTATACTCTCTGTTGCAGCTACTTAGCTTTGTTGTGCTAGCATGAAAATAGCCTTAGATGATAAGTAATGAATTAGCTTGTCTTGTTTCAATAAAACTTAGTTTATAAAAACAGGTAGCAGACTGAATGCTTCCTAAAGGCCAGGATTTGCTGATATTGCTCTAACCAGGAACCAGTAAGTCCAAGATAGTTGGCACAGCCTACAGGCCATTTAGGGCCTGAATTCAACTGGCCTTTCACTCCAGACAGTCCTCCTTTACAATTTTATACATTGATCTCCAACAATATCACTTTACTTACAGTCTTTCAAATGTGCTTTATTTCCTCATATCTGTGATTTCACACTTGCTGTTGTGTCTTTTGGAATCCCCTCTCCCATTTATATATCTATGGCCCATTTTCCAAACTCTATACATTGATGCCTTCCCTCTGTACTCTCCCAGCTCCTGCCTTCTCTTTGTTCTGTTTTTACCTGTTTGCATTACTGTACCTAACACTGTCTTATTATTATTTATTAACATATTGTACCCAATCATAGAAGATGGCAATGCCTGTTACAAAAGCACTTAAGAAATGTTTGCTGACTGGATTAAGACTTAGGTGCCTTTCAACAGAGGGATTCGAAGTTTGCTGGGAACAGTCCCAGTTTTTGCCTACTGCACAAAAGTAATAATTTTGTGTCCTTTTTCAGTCTCCAGAATGACTCCATTGTGAATGATAAATTATATAGTTGCCCTACTTTTCCACATTCTTTGTATACATGGCTACCAGCTTACCCTCTATGGGGGCCAACAATAGAAGGATTTAGGATCCCCTTTCCTGGTGTTCATTGTTTTCCCAATGTTGATCAGCAGATTAGTATATCCAAGCATGGAACCGAACAGCTGTGGGGACATGGTAGTGAGGTTAGAATGCAGGCCCATTTTTCCATGCCCATCAGCTCAGTGAGCCAATTACAATGCTGATCTATGACCCCAAATCTATTAATCTATGACCCCAAAACAACTATGACACCAGGAAAGTGGGTCAAGGAGCAACAATACTCCACAGTATTACAATGATACCTCAGTTCACAAATGCTTTTGTTTGTAAACAATTGGGTTTGCAAACAAGCATTTGCCAAATTTTTGTTTTTGTTTGCAAACTCTGCATCAGGTAACAAACATGACCATGGCCATCTTTCCCACATAAACATAAACATGGCCATTTCTTTCAAAATCATAGAACAAATTGGGTTTGTGAACTGAGATACATCTGTATCTTATAATCCTCCAAGGCCAGGCCTCACCACGTATAAGGCATTTGTGGGAATTTTATATGGAAGGAGAGAGTATCTCATTAGAATGACCATTCTTTTCAGGGCCATAGGCACGTCTCCTGAACAAGGTATCAAGGGATGAGAGAGAACTGCTGAATGGCCTTTCCCCCACGCCTCCTCCACTTGTTTACCAAGCAGCCTGGTTGCCCTAGCCTCTTTCCTGAACTTCCTCCCACCTCCCCCGCATTTCAGACACTTCCATCTCTGTTCCCTGGATGCCTCACAGGAATACAAAATGGCCACCCGGAAATGGGCTACATAAGGAGCCCTTGGTTCTTTGAAAATCATTCTGTAACTCAGAGCTCTGAGGTCTGAGCAAAAGACAACTGAATTACTTGCCAAAAATGTTTCCTTTTGCAAGTGAATCCTGAGTGTTATCTATATGGCCATGTCCTAAGAGGTCAGACTTAATATTTCCAAGAGAATCAAGTTCCTTCTGACCCTAAAATTCTAACTTAAATCTATATGCTTAGCTTTTTGTTTAATGTCTTTTGAGTAGCTTTTGAATAATTCTTACTCCAACCCCAGCTGCATTCAATTCTCCCAAACAGGCATGCCTCCCTCAGGATGCCTCAGCCAAAGCTCTGCTTAAAAATATGCCAAAAAACAAAAATTTAAACTTAGTCAACAAAAGGACTACTAGCAGAGATGCCGAGGGCATCTTCATATAATGAGAGCCCTCCACAGTTCTTTATAAATTGAAGTGGTCTTGGATCTATCAGATTTAGGAGCTACTGTCAAATTAAAGATCATCTCTCATATTATAAAATAATGAAAATAGGAATTAATTCATTCTAAACTTTTGAGAAACGCTCCCCCTTTGACTTACATTACATAAAGCACTGGTATATTTTCTATACATACCCAAAAAATAAAATAAAACCCAAAACCAAAGAACATGATGAAAAAATTTAGTAGCAAAAGCTTTGAATTATGAAACTGTCCAGCAGATTGGTGATTTATTATTCACAGTATTCTATAAGCTTAGAACAGGGGATCATAGCTAAAGAAGGAGTGCTCCCTGTTCTCAATGAGATATCCATTTGGGGGAGAAATAACAAAATATATGAATAGTTTATATAATACAGAAAAGGAACTATGTAATCTTGAGCAATTCACATAAACTCCCTACGTCAGTTTCCTCACCTTTAAAACAGAAAGTAAATTTCATAGGATCTTCATGAGGATTAAGTGAAATGACGCAGATAACAAGCATGGCACCATATCAGGGTACAGACTAGACCATCACTTCATATTGGCTCTACTGGTCTGGTAGTTCTTATTACCATTTCCATTTGCCTTACACAGTCATTACAGGAAGTAGAAAAAAGATTATTTATGTAGGAGAATTCACAAAGGCTGAATGGGAGAAGCAGAACTTGAGCAGTCTTAGAAGAGGGGTGGATTTCTGGGAGGGGAGAGGGGGCTACGGAGGGAGAGTCTGTGACCTGGAAACATGTCCATTTGAGTACAGGGGAGACAGTGTGGCCAGGTTTGAGAACCCATTGACAAGTTTGGCTGACAGGGAAATCTACCAGGGAACAATAGCAGGTAAGATTGCAGGGGCCAAGATCAAATTTTAAATAAAGTTTCACCCTCCCAGCTGATGTACTCTGATATTAGTCCTTAGGCAATAGGGAGCCATTGACAGATTTCTGAGCCAAAGAGTAACCCTGCCTAGGTCATACTTTAGACACATTGGTCTGGTAGCAGTATAGTAAACGGGTAGCAGTAGTAAGAAGGCTAACCTAATGTAGCCTGGGCAAGGGATAGTGAAGGTCTAAAGCAGTCCAGAGAATGTAGAAAATAAGTGCAAGGGACAGACACAAGAAACATTTTGAAGAAAAACCAAAAGGCCCAACTGAAAGTAGAAAAAGGGAGTAGCTTTATCGTCTGGTGACACAAAGAGTTTGAACTTGGATATAGATAATGATAAACAGAAAATGTAGGAAGTGAAATCAGTTCAGAGCACAGGTAGGTAAGTAGACACCCATACTGTATTGCCTGACTTTAGGAGTCTACTGGCAAAAACTGAAAGAAAGAAATTTTCCTTTCTTCACCTGTGAAAGCAAGTAGACACTGTAACTATATTGCCTAACTTTAAAGAGTTTACTACCAAAACAATAGAAATGAAGAATGAATGAATGAGAGAAAGAAAGAAAATTTTCCTCTTTCTTCACCTGTGAAATGGGTATATCTGGTTCACAAGAGAATAGGCATATATTTCTATATTTCCTTACTCTAAGGAGTCTATTGGGAAAAAAAAAGAAGAAAGAAAAAGCTAAATTAATCTTTCTCTTTCTTTACCTGTAAAATGGATATCTTTATCTGTAAAATGGAGTATGTCCCTCATCTTTCATAAAAAGCTTTACTAAGATCTAAGTCTTAGTTTTTCAGGGTCTGGAGTCTCTTTATTCAAGGTTCACTATAATTTGTGGGATAAATGTATGAATTACTGTCTATGTGCCTATTTATATTTATTACTATGTAGCAGAAAGACTTGAATAAGTAAGCAAAGTGAACCATAGACCCAGTGTTCTAAAGCTTGGAAATCAGAAGACAGATTTGCTAAATGTCAGTTCCTCTGGTGTATAAAATTCCATTAGTAGTCAGTGAGACCTTATCAATTCTTGACACCTTAGATAAAAGTGACAATGTTATCATCTCTCCATATCCATAGCCTCTGTACTTGTGAAATCAACCAATCACCAACCAAAAAACCTTTTAAAAATATTTTATCTGTACTAAGCATGTAGAGACATTTTCATTACTCTCTAAATAATGCAAGCTAGCAACTATTTACATAGAATTTATATTGTATTAGGTGCTGTAAGTAGTTGAGAGATTCAGTTTATGGAAGAATGTGCATAGATTATATGCAAACACTATGCAACTTTATATAAGAGACTTAAGCATCTCACATTTTGCAATCCACAGGGGTCCTATATGGATCTCCTACAGATATGAAGGGATGAGTGTACTGCATTATCAGGCAAACAAACCATACTAGGTATTTTAGCAGCAAGAATATAATGTAGGTATTTGATTTAATAGAAGTTAGGGGATTGAAAAAGCGAAATGAGAACACTGAGCAAACACCAAACTAGCAACTTCAGGAAGTGAAACAAGACTGGATTTATCCCAACATCCAAGTTCAGTGGAAAGTCCCATGGAGCTGGGACTCAGATTATGACAGGAGTCCTGCCTAGCTAGTGCTGTCCTCTGACAGACTGCAGTGAGGATAGATCTGGAAGAGCTGGGAGAAACCAAACTGGAACCAGCCACTGCTAAGGTAAAGGGCCATTGCTGGGGTAATAATGACATGGTATTTTCCCTTTTTTTTTTCCAAAAAGGAAACAGCAAGGCCCTATCCTCTGTCCTACTGTAAGAACCTAATATGAAATCAGTTAATAAAGACAGTTTTCAGAGTCCCAGCATGACAAAGAGACTAGAGAAAGGTAAATTTAGCTTAATAACTGAAATAGCACATGAATTGAAAAACTCAGACTGCTGTAATTATTTTCTAAACAAGCAACTATAAGATTACAAAAACTGTTTTAGATTATAGAGCACAGACTAGAAATATTAAGTTATTCTCTTGTAAGAAAAGAAGCGAAAGCACTTAGTAGGGTGAAAATACTTACAATAGTATACAAAGATTAAGGCCCACACACCCTCACACGAGCCATCTCAATCATTTATGCCTTCACATCATCCAATTCCCCGAGTGTAGCCAAGACCTGAAAATTGCTTTTAAAAAGTGGAATAAGGCACAGGAAGTGTGATGGCCCTGCCTTGATGATGTTATTTGAATTCAGTATTCTCTGATCAGAGTAAGAGAGATTCTCCTGTCAGCCTTGTAGATGCAAATATCCCTGCTGTGAATTGCTGGTAGCACCTAGGGCCCAAGGCTGGTTTCCCTTCTACAGGCACTAACAGTAAGAGCCTTCATTCCTAGACCAAAATAAAATCAATTCTGCCAGCAACTCGTACGAGCTCAGATGCAGATCATGCTTCAGAGCTGCCAGATGAGAGCGTAGCCCAGGCCAACACTGGAGTGCAGCTTGCTCAGAGCCTGAGCAGGAGACTGGAACACGCTGACCCCAGACTCCTGATCCACAGGAACTGCGCAATGATAAATATGTGGTACTTTCAGCCACTAAATTTGTGATAATTTATTCTATACAATAGTGAATCACTACTGATACGGTCTCTGTTTCTCTATTTCCAATCTATAGTCAACAGAGACCTCTTTTTGAGAATTTAACATGGCCCAGGTGTTTCCAGATTAGTACAGAGAACAGATAAGCAACCAGGCCATGCCAATCTAGTGTGATGTATTCAGGATGTAGGGGAACAGCATGACCAGGATGGGGGCCTGGAAAGTCTTTCAAGGAGGTCTTAGTTCAAGGAAGATTGACCAGTAACTAGGAAGGGAGCTGTGGGAGTCTGAAAAGTGAGGTTGTTGTTGATTACTGGTACTTTTTCTCCCCCTTCATTACATGAAACAGAATCAAAAACAGTTCTTCCTTAAGTTGTTTTTCTTCAGTTGATTTACATTCATGTTACAGCATTCAGTTGAAAATCCAAAATTCAAGAGTCAGGAAAAAAAAAGTGTGCTTGAACTTAGATATGTCTCCTGATACAGATTAGATTAGTGATTGTTTGTCTTAATAACCAGCACTTCCTCTTGAAACTGTGCCCAAAACAACCTTAAAAAGATCCGATTTCAAGAAAACGTGTCACTTCCTCTTCACGCACAGCCCCCATTTTCCTTCCTTCCCCTGGGTCTCACTTTTTTTTTTTTTCCTTTAATGTAATGAGTTAGTGTTTGAAATAATAGTCCTCTTTGGCAGACTGACATCATATAGCTTCCATTTTTCTGGGGAGAGTTTCTCAATGTAGAGTTTTGATCTCAGCCAAGGTCACAGAGAGGGTCAAAAACAACAGAGCTGAGATTCAACTCCTCACCCCAGGAACCTCAGGATGAGCCCCACAGCAGTTTTCTTGTCATTGTCTGAACTTGGAATGGCCTTCCACCCACATCCAGCCTTTTCTGGCACCTCCTTTCCTTCCCACAACTTCAGAGAGCCTGAACTTCATTCAAGGTCCATGTCAATGACCAGCTCATCATAGTGGCTTGACCTACTTTAGCATTCACACTACTCAAGGAAGCTCTGGGGCGGAGTTTGTTTCCCCACGGAAGTGAGGAAAAGCCTGTGTCCCACTCTCTCATAGCTTAACTGTCCTCAACAAAGGAGAAGAGGACACAGCAAATGAAGACAGGGGGAGGAGCAAGATGACCACAGTCGGAAATCAGCAATGCCAGAGTGATCAGAATGTTTGGGACAAGGAACTAAGTAAGCCCTGCTTCTTGCACCTGTCCATTTCACATTGAGGACATCTGTGCTAATCAACCATGTCTCTGTCTCTGGTCATCATGGAGGCTGCTGTGGGAGGAACCCTTTCCCCCTGACTCCTCTACCGCATGTGCTCCCCACACAAGGAAAATATAATTAATAACAAAAACGCTGCTGGCTACCCTCTCATTCAAGGTGGGCTATTAACTTTTCAGCGGGTGTGAAGAAACTACCACTTTATTTTAAATAAAACTAATGCCAAGGAACCCACATTTAAAGTTCTAAAACAGCATCTATGTACCCACCACCACCCACAGATCTAGTGATTGAAGTTTGGTTTTTTTTTTTCAGCTTGGTCTATTATTTATTTAGCTTCAGAACTGATTTCTAGCTCTATGATGCAGTAATTTAGCCTGACATCTCAAAGAATCCAACAGTACAGCCTCTCTCATCCCAACCCCCCAAAATACCAGTCAGGTACTATAACAGTGACCTCCATAGCTGGATATATAGACTTGTGCCAAATCTGCAAGGGTTCATGGATTTATCGGAATCCCTGCTTTTCCACACCTTCCTGACACCATCCTCAAACCAAAAACTTCTTAGTATCTGAAACAGAAGCAGAAATGGCAGCACTGATTCTTCCCAGGCATCAGGGGCTCTTTCTGGCATTGGACTCTCTGGTAGCCATTGACACTGTCTTTGAATCCAGAATTATGATTTAACACCTGGTGTGGCTTACCTTTTTATTCCCTAAATGGAAATCTTGAGGAGAAGCTTGGGACAGGAGCAATACAGGGGTGGAAGGAAAAGAGAGTTTCTCCGTAAAAAAAAATTATATATAATTTAATTAAAATTTTTCAATAAAAATTTTAAAAATCAAGCACTAAGAGAAAAGTTTCCTTGAATGTCTTTGCCGTACGTCAATTAGTGAGGCTGTGCTTGAGCTAGGATTTCTCTGCCGCTTCAGAGCCAGCTCTTCAGCCGCCCACACAGATCTGTGAAATCAATTGTCTTCCCCAAACATGTGGTAACCACAAGAAGTAAAATTAATAAAACTGCTCCAAAAGATGATTTCTAAAGATGACATTCCCACTCTAGCTTTAAGCTTTCTTTCCTGTGGCCCAGAAGGGGCCTGAAGGGGGAGCAGGAGAAGCTTAGTGAGGATTTGGGACCTGCTTTTATGGCTTTCTTTTTTTCCATGAGTTTTAGAGTTTTAGTTTAACTCGATTCTTTGGGGAAGAAAGAGTAGCAAGGAAGACTAAGAGGTGGAAGGAAGATGCCAAAAAAAAAATTTTTTTTTTAAATCCTAAACTGCCAATCAAGTTAGAACTGCCATTCCTGACAAACTTGCATGTCAAATCGAAGGAGTGACTGGGGACGCCACGTGACCCCCTCCTACGCCCCTCCATGTGTTTCTTCCATTGCCCCCACCTTGGTTGAAGGCTACCACTGAGGGCAGTGTGGCTGACATACTGAACCTGCCACCCAGTGAAGTTCCTCTGGAGACGGTCGCTCAGCTCCAGCCCCAACAATGCCAGGAAGACAAGCCAAGGCCATCTGTCTCCATTACTGAGACAGGGTTTTCCTCCCATATTATCCCGTCTGTCATGTCCTCCTTGGACTCCAAAGGCATAGCTGTCTCATACATCATCATCATTTTCTCTGCACAAAGATGGAGAGCCCCAGGGAGGGGGTCTTTTAATTCACTGTCCCTCCCTAGATGACCAAGGGCCTTTCCCTGGTGACAAGAGCAATGCTCAGCTACCAAGGGAGATATTTGCATCCCAATTAAGTCCCAGGCTTTGAAGAATGGGAAAGCAGGGAACTGCCAGCTAGTTTGTAAATCAGAAATTTAAACACACTTCCACAGTCTCTGGAGGCTGGGGAGCACTGCTGTGCTACTGAAAGAGAAGGGAGAGAAAGAGGGGAAGAAAACTAATCTCGAGCTTGCTTGGGAATGCAGATATGCTTAGTCTTGGCACATACACAGTCTTGTCACTGAAAATTGGAATATTATTTATAGCAGTTATATTTAATTAAGCTTCAGATACACTATTTTGTTTAATTCTCACAACAGCCTCTTTTCATCTACAGGACATTTTTCAAGAGATAAAATTGAGGCTTAGAGGAACAGCCAGAAGTAGAAGAAACCTATTTGTCTTATTGCAGAACTTAACACTGATTACTGCAGTGTTCCAGTTGTTCAGATATGAAATATTCTATAACTAAATGACTGTTGAAAGTTACCATTCATTGAGACCTAGTGTGTATCATATTCTTCCCATACATAGTTTTCATTTAATCCTCACAGGGAATTCCACTCTAGGTAGAAAGTTTTTATTATTTTCTTTAATCTACATTTTACTGGTAGACTGGAAGTTAAAAAAAAAAAACTCACTAGGTCTTCAGCTAGCAGCTGGTAGTTATAGTTGAGACTTGGAAGCAAGAGCACCCTCACACAGCCAGTATTCACTGATTTGCTAGGTAGAAGCCTAGACCATCCCTGGAGAAGGAGAGAAGCGTGGAGTCAGAACAGCAGCATTCACCACTCGTGCTATCTCGATGAATCCATTGAGAGTGGACCACATGAGTTATCCCAAAGGACCAAACTTGTCACCAAACTAGAGTAAGGAAGACCCAGGTCTTTGGTTGATTTTGAGAAAGGAAATGTATTGACTAATGGAGAATGTGAATTCTGTCCTTTCGTGGCACCTGCTTTTGTGCTCTGCTTGCTTTCCAACTCCAGTGTGGCTGCCACTGGACAGGCTACAGAGCCTCCAGAAACTACCTGAGATTCACCAGTGTGGGTCTCTTGATCTTGGGCATGGAGTAGGGTAAGATAGCCCACCATCTCAGCCCTTTCTTAGCTGGAATAAGGCATTAGCACTGTCCTGAGATCATAGAAATTCAAGTAGGTGATACCACAGTATTAAGTTTGATTCTATTTGGTTAGGAATGGGCTTATAACATACTCAGAAGCAAGGCAGCAGCAACATAAATATAAATCAACTGAAAACTGTTCTGAGAGTTCCTTTTGAGCCTAACTACTCACCGGCCATTTCCACCTTCTTTGTTAATAGACCCCCAATTTTATTTGGCTAACCCTCTTTGTCATAGTCTAATGTTTCATTCTACCCATACTGGAAATTCCATTTCTCTTGCCAGTAGATGGCTACGGAATGGAAAAAGGAACACAATTCTGGCTAACCAGTTGGGAGGAGTTAGATGTGGGAAGCTCTTGAAAGGTTTCTGCACCAGATAAAACAAATAAATAAAAAAAGATACACACAAGGGAAAAATTCATCTTTTATTCTTCCCCTAGGAACTGTCAAGTCAGGATGCGATGCTTGGAACTACAGCAGCTGTATAGCTATGTCAGGCTTTCCCTGCTGAGGACCACCCTAACCACCCTAAGAAGGATAGGATGCAATGATGGAAAGCACCTGAACATTTGAGGACACTGATAAGTCACCAAATTAACCACTCGTAAAGCTGATATCCCTTGATTATACAATATATTAAATATATATATATATATATATATAAAATATCTGACATGTCAACAGTTTAGTGCAAAAAAAGCACTATTAAATGAAATTAAGCACTAAAATCCACACAAAGCACTGTCAGTAGTGCCTACCACAGAGGAAATTAGTTATTATTATATGCATTATATAAGCATAAAGCTCTGAACCCTCCCCTTACCTCTTGAGTAAAAAGGTTAATAATTAAGGCTACAGGCCTGAGTAATCCATTTCAAGTATGTAAGAATTTGCAGCCTGTTCAGCCTCAAATGCATCAGCCCAACTGTGGTGAGAGTTCAAGTGGCACTGAGTAAAAGTAAAGTTCAGAGACGAGCTAAAACTACCACCATATCTCACCAGACCTCAAATTAGAAAAACCCAGAATAAAGGGCATGGTTTAGAGATTTTCTGTGAATTTCCTGGCCTTGTTTATTGATCAAATCAAAATTATATACAGCATCTTTCCTCTTCCTTGTAAAGTGTACACTTTTGGAAGAAAAAGTAGTAATATTCCCACCCAACATGTGCATGTTATATAATAAATTCACCATTATAGATTCTTTGAAAAGAGTGTGATTTATAGTTGGATCCTGGCAGCTGCTTTGAAGCCACAGAGTTTTTCACTTAAGGCTAATTAGAAGGCTCTTAATTAGCAAATCTTCTATCTAGTAAATTACACAATGAAGATTTCTCACAACCACTATAATATTTAGTTTTCATCATAATGAAATAAACTAGAAATGCATCATTTATAAACAACTCTGTTTAAGGCTTTTAAAGCTCATATTGAAGAAATGGTCATGAGACAGACTCATTCCACCTGACACAGAGTTTCTTTGGGAACTGGATAAAATCATGGCCTTTATGATCTCAGTCTTTTCACAAATGTGAGGAGGATGTTGAATTAGATCAGGGCCTTTCAACTTCAGCACTACTGCTATTTTGGTTGGGGTGCAGCTTTAGGCATTGAGAAGCATTCCTCACATCCATCCAGAAGATGCCAGTATCACCTCCTAACCCTATGTGAGCATTAAAGATGTTTTCAGATACTGCCAAATGCCCCCTGGGGGCCAATATCACCCCAGCTGAGAATCACTGAATTACATTGGAAGTCATAAATGCCAATAAGGATCAAGCTGTTATAAATTAAGAGGCACAAATCTGATGAAAGAAAAGCAAATTCAAGAGCAAGTATTTAATACAAAGAGGATGACACTCCTCATCTGCAGGGAACTCTCCTAATGTTTGACACTTATTACAGAGAGGGCATAAATTCCATGATTATGTGAAATCTTTCAGATTCTTGAAAACTGTTGACGAATCATTACTTACCACAATCAAGAGGGTGAGTTCTGACTTTATATTGTCTGAGTTTGAATTTCATGTCTGATTCTTAATAAACTCAATATTGGGCAAGCTCTTTATCCTTTGGTTTTCTTACATATAAAACAACAGTAATAGCTACTTTATAAAATTATTGTCAGCTTTAGATAACACAGTACACATAATAGATTTAGAAAAATATACAAAATAAGTGCTCAGGAAATATTACTTATTATCCCTAAAACACTAAAATCTAAACTATCTGTATCTATGCATCAGATTCAGCCTAGATGCTACAGATTCACAACTCTGGACTGTGAGATTGTTCAGGTTCTCTAAGGTTTTATATTTTATGTTATGGAATCCGGGATGCCCATTAGCTTCTGATAATTCTATACAATCTGTTTGAGTAGACAGAACCTTGACACTAGCAAAGACCATGCATTTGGAACAGAATTCTAGTCAAATGCCAAAATGTGTGTTCTTAGAGGTCAGGAGGAGAAGATGAAGAGACAAATTTGCTTTTCTTTTACGAAAAAGTTAGTTTTTCTTTCTCTTTTGAAGAAAGTACAAAAAATGAAAAGAGCATCAAATTTGGAAACTTCCACCCTCAATAGTATCTTCTAACAGATGCTATGACAAAGTAATGACTTACTGTTACCTTCTAGCTAAAATAAATTGACAATTATAAGTTGGTATCATTAGCCCAATTGCTTTTCAGTGAGATGGCCGATGAAGGCAGTAATAGATTGGTTTCTCCAACCTTATCCTCCCACTGGAAAACAACATATCCACTCCTGATCAATATTTTGATCTGAGTTACTTATAACACTGTCAGACATGAGTCTCTGCTTCACTCCTGGCTGGAGAAATTGGATAGTTTTGCAAAATTTAGGTCAGGCATTAAATTGTCTTGGGTGAGTTGTTATTGTGGTCTAGAACCATGTAACCAAATGGACACCAGAGAAGAT
The DNA here is from genome assembly GCA_004027455.1 of Hydrochoerus hydrochaeris. Lineage (NCBI taxonomy): Eukaryota > Metazoa > Chordata > Mammalia > Rodentia > Hydrochaeridae > Hydrochoerus > Hydrochoerus hydrochaeris. The sequence continues at coordinate 1,041 of PVLA01007642.1, read as the reverse complement.
TACCAGAAAATCTAGGAGCAGCATGAGTAAGCAGCCTCTTTATTTATCAAAAAAATGTCATGAAGGCATAAAATGTAATTAGGATGCAGTAATCCACATATTTAAATGATATGTCAGGAAATGATGGAGGAACGCTTCTCATAACTCCCTATACAGGACGTTTCATAAGGAAATACTCAGAAGCCAGAACCACAATTTCTGTACAGATTTGTTTTGTGCAATGTTATTTATGATATAAAACATAAGTGTTAACTGAAATGACCAATATTAGAAAAATGTGAAATAAATTGAGATATAGCCTTATGAATTATGCAGCTGATTATAAATGGTTCTTCAAGGAACCTTTAGCTATATATGAACATATTTATCACATAATGCTATGCAAAAAGAGCATTAAAATTAGATATGCAATGTGATTAATACTAATCACACATGTAAATATGTGAAAGCATTGTACATCCAAATGTGAACTATTTGGGGTGGGATTTTAAGGAATCTTTACTTCTGACTATAAACCTTTCTTCATTTCCTGAACCCTCTTAGAATAACCCAGGGCTGCCACTTGCAGTTGGGCAGATTGTATTCTGGGAAGGAATACAAACCCACTCAAGTCATGCACAGTGTACCACATCTGTTCAGAGGATGATTTTCCAGTTCATCCAATGGTGCCACACTGGATATGGGCGTCTTTTTATATTTTAAAACTGTGTAATATAAAAATAACCATCTACCCTGAGGTGCATAAGTTTTTGGGAGGACCAATGCTTACACAATTTACGGAGCCCTCTTTGTGAAAAGAGTATTAACTTTTCACTATAAAACTAGTAAAGATGTACGTTTCAATTTGAAATGAAAAAACAAACCACAAAAACCTCCTGACGACTTGGAGATGTGACTCCTTTCTTGCTTTACCAGAAATTCTTATTGAGGGAGTGCTTCCTGATTGCTTCCAGCTCCCTTCTTTTTTTTTTTTTTTCATTTTTTTATTTAAAGAGAAAAAAAACAGGAAAAAGGTAGAAATATTACAGAATTTCAAAAAAA